>JAVUPR010000127.1:0-207636 GCA_036785695.1 Gentiana straminea | reverse complement strand
TGTTGGACTTATTTCTTAGTTTTGATGATGAGTGCCATACTAGTCGTTATAGTGCAAAGGCAAAAAGATGTCTAGATAAAATGTATAAGTTTATTGTAGTTTGATTCATAAATAGGTTTGATCAAACAAGCATCAGAAATGGTCACGATTGTTTATCGCCAGATCGATCTAGGTCAAGAGGGTAGATAGGTCGCAGACGGTCTAGAACTCCGTCAAGATCAAGACCAAGGCCGAGGGTTCAAACTCGCTAATGAAGGCTAAGGGATCAAACTTAGTATTTAATGTCAAGGATATGGAATCGCATTTAGGCAAGTCTGTGATGACCTAAACCGATTACATATATCTTGTGTAAGGTCTAAGTTCCACAAGTTGGATGATGCTTGGAACTTGGTTATACTTTAAATGATGTAATCTAACTTCACAAACAAAAGTTGGATAAAAAGATTCAAATGCATTATATTTTACGTGCATAAAAATATGATGTTCAAGCAGATCGATTGGTTTTACAACAGATCGATGAACCTCATTGATATATACCTCGATCAATTCAAGATTATTGGGAAGTTACATGGATAAGAATAACCAACTACCTCTCGACTTATCAAGCAAATCAAAGGTCGAGATTAAAAGACGTCAGATGATCCATATTTTTATCCATTGGATACAAGTCAGTGGGGTGACAGATCGCATCACAAAAAGTAATCCTCGACAAAGGTCGTCACCCCATGAATAGTGATGTATGCAAGCAAGTGATGGGACAAATACAAGGAACGGTCACATTTGAATTTCAAATTCAAGTCACATGCATTCCTACCTATAAATAGAGGACTTTCAACTCAAGAAGAAGATGATGAATTTTGGGATAAACTTTAAGTGATAACACCGAAATAAAAACACCCCGCTCAACTTACCGAGCTTAAAGTCAGCCGATCTAGTTATTTTCTTCAAGTGCATTCGTGTTCAAGCCGCATCAAGCATACACACTTGAAGACCGCAAGTCGTCGATTATATCATCCTAATCAAGTCACGTAAATCGAATCATTTATTTGATTCATTCTTTATTTTATAAAGAACCCAATCAAGACAAGAAGCATCCGTTGTGTGTGAAAGACTCGTTGGTTTGTGGTGAAGTCAGAAGAGGCAATTCTACCCTTCAAGGACCAAAGGAAGACTCAGAGCAAAGAATCCTACACTGTTCTTAGTTTTCAGCTTGTGAAGCCATAGTTATTGGTGAAGGACAAGCAACCTAGATTCTTTGTAACAGATAACTCAAAGATTACTAGTGAATTTCCTCCAACATCACAGAGAAGAGTGGACGTACAGATTACATCACCTGGAACCACTATAAAATCTCTCTACTTACTTACCGCATTTATTTTCTCGCACTTAGTCTTTATTCATATCAACCCATCGAATCTAGCAACCGAAATCACACACATACACTAATGAGTATCTAATACTTAGTAACATATTTAACAACAAGTAACAAGGCTTAATTTTGATATTATTCCACGCACAAATTCAAGAATCGAATCGACAGACTATCGTTTATCAAGAAGTTATCGAGGTCTCAAAGAGACCATCAAGTATCGCCAGTCAGGGTTGCGAATTTGTTAACTCCAAAGTTTTAATTGTTAAGTTTATTCACCCCCCTCTAAACTTAACTAAAGCCTTTTCAAGGGACCAACAATTGGTATCGAGCAAAGCTTTCTGCTCAAGGAATCCTACTTGTTGTGCTTGTGAAAATTCTTTAAAACTTTCTTTCAAGTTACTCGATTTTCAAGACTTGCATCATGGATAACACACAAAAGATGCTGTAACCATGTTGATGTGCTCTCTTGATAGATTTGATGAGTATAAACGCTTAATGCGTGCATATCTTGTCGCTACTCATGATGAGATGATGGATGTACTAATCAAGGACCACCTGAGATTACAAAGGCAAGAATAAAGTGGGTGACAGAATCCGAGTACATTCCTAAACCAAAGAGAGAATGGAATGCGTAAGACAGAAAAGAGCAAACCTCAACAACATTGCTATTGATATCATCTACGTAACCTTGATAGCAATATGTACATGAAAGTCAAAGATTGCAAGACCGCAAAGGAACTTTGGGATAAGATTCACTTAACTGTGAAGGCACCGATGCAATAAAGAAGAACAAAATCAAGAAGGGCTTAAAAAGGTTTCAAAAGTTCAAAATGCTACCTAATGAAACCATTGAGCAAATGGAGTCCGCATTCAATGCAATCTTAGATGAACTTACTCATTGAGTGTAAGTTATTCAAAAGAGGAAGTAAACACCAAAATCTTGGAAGCTTTACTCGCAAGAGATGTTTGGAAAATGAAGGTGACTGCAATTGAAGAAATGAGAAAGTCGCATGAGGAAGACACCTTCAAATTGTTCTCTCGATCTTAAGGCCTATGAATTTAGCAAGAAGTTAGTGCCTCGAAATCGAAAAGGAAGAGCTAAAGACCATCGCATTGGTCGCTTCACATCATGAAGAAACATCAGAGGACAGATGATATGCTGGATGAAATGCAAGAGCAAATTGCCCTACCGAGCAAGAAGATCGAATGATGAAGACCGGAAAGGCCCCTACAAGAAATTTCACAAAGAGGCCTACCGAGAGAAGGAAAGAAGAACCAAAGAAAGATAATGACTATCTATGCTTTCATTGCAAGAAACCAGACACTTCGCACCCGATTGTCCCGAATTGAAACAAGGCAAGAACCCGATTATCTTTGCTTCAACCGTAAGAAGCCCGACATTTTAGACTCGATTGTCCAGCACCTATCAAGACCAAAAGTCAACAAAGGAGACATGGCAAGAAGGCTATGGTTGTCAAGATGAATCAGATATGAAGTGGGATCCGAAAAGGAAATGAGTCGATGACACAAAGACCAAGTTGCCGATATGGAGGATTATGCTTTGATGGCCAACATGGATGAAACCGAGGAGGTATACAACACTCGTATCTATAAACACTCCCGCCGGAAGTGATTGTGAATCAACCTCGTGGTTCAAATCCTAGAAATTCTCGACAACAATGAGACTTTGGATGCCATCCTTAATCAATCGAGGATAATACAATCTGCTTACGAGATTGTGAAGGCCGAAAAGAGGCTCTTGAGTTAGAAGTTGGAAGATTGAAAGCTCAATTAAGGGTTTTCAAAGGTAAGGAAAAAGATGTTGGACAGTAATCAAGATAAGTTCACGCACATCCAAGAAATTCTCGAATCACTCGAACCATCTTGTTCCAATACGCATACAAATCGTGAAAGCCTTATGAGATAGAACTGGCTTGGATTTGGAACTCAAGAATCTAACAAGAGTGGATCCAAGAAGGTTACCGAACCTAGTACCGCATTGGTCCTAAGTTTGTGCCCGCACTAGATCCATCTCCCAAGCAAGGTCGCAAGCAAGAAAACCAAATGAGAATGCCTCAAAGAAGCAAAATCGTAAGTCTCGTAAGTCAACAGCCTCCTAGTAAAAAGAATAAATCCAAAAATAGATCGCAGTACCTTCTAAGCCTACCGATAGCACTGCTACCAAGTCTCATTGACCACGTAAGGGAAAGAAACAAATATTCCAAGAATAAGAATCCCAAATCCAAAAATGTTGATCATTCAAGGATACTTATCTCGTGGGGAAAGGTAGACGTGCTCCCGCCGATAATGATTGGAATATTCCCGCATCTAATGCTAGAAACAAAAAGATAACCATACCGCTAGTGGTAAAACCTAGACAATGGAATCAAGCAGAGGACTTACATAAGACCTCAAAGCAGACTCCATATTACAGTGGTCGCCCTAACAGACAAAGACATCTATGGCTATGCAAATGTTTCTAACAACAAGAATCATTTCAAACAAAGATTATGTACCAAAAGGCCGTAAAACATACGTGGTTCCTACACAACCTACCGTTAGAACTTATGGATGTGTGGAATACATGTATGAACCAAAGTATGAACCAAAGTATGACACATTTAGAGAAGACCTTATGGAAACATACCAAGGGTCATGCTTGCCATCGACCACTATGGACCCAAACAAAGTTTGGGTACCTAAAATGCATTAACTTTGTTTTGTAGGTGTCCGGTACTTTGACAAAGGATGTTCCGTACACATGACAAAGAATAAGCACTGCCTTACAAATTTTGTGGCAAAAGATGGTCCAAGGGTGAATTTTGGCAACAAAAATACACCGTTATACAAGAGGATATGGCACACTTATCGTAAATGGACTTACAATCAAGAATGTTGCATATGTGGAAGGACTCGATTACAACTTGCCGAGCACCGACAATTCCGTGATATGGGATACAAGGTCACTTTTGACAAAAACAATCGTATTGTCATTAGTGAAAGAGGTGATCAAGTTGTACTTGTCGGTAGAAGGCAACAGAACATGTATGTTGTGGATTGGTCTACATCAGCCTGTAAACTCGCTGATTGTGCATACCAAATCAACTCAATTGGTTATGGCACAAGAAGTTAAATCATCTAAATTTTGATGATATTAATCAGCTAGTGAAGAAGAAGTTAGTGGTTGGTTTACCCGAGATTACATTCAAGAAGGATGCTATCCGTGATGCATGTCGCCAGGTAAACAGATAAAGTCAAGTTTCAAGTCAAAGACTAAACAATCAACTAACAGAGTGTTGGAGCTTATGCACATGGATCTTTTGGACCAATAACTCCAACAAGTGTGACAGTGGAAGAAATACACCTTAGTGGTTGTGGATGATTTTTCTAGATACACTTGGGTGATATTCATGAACAAGAAAAGTGAGACTCTCCAAAGCTTACCTAATCTTTTGAAAAGATTACAAAATGAGAAAAGTTTAACAAATATAAAGATTAGATCGATCGTGGTACCGAATTTCTCAACAAAGTTATAAGAGAATACCGTGAATGTAATGGTGTACTTCATCAACTTGTCATTGGTACACCTCAAAGAAATGGGGTTGCCGAAAGAAGAAACAGACATTAAAGGAAGCAGAAGAACAATGATCCGTGAAGCTTTGCTACCCGAAAGATATTGGGTCAAGCAAGAATACAAAGATGCTATACACAAAATAGAACATCAAGAAACAAGAAGTCGCCAAGACACCTTATGAGATCCGAATGGAAGGATACCTAATATATCCTATTTCCACCCATTTGGAAGCAAATGTTTTATTCTAAATCATAAAGTTCACTTGAAAACATTCCAACCAAAATCGATGAAGGAATTTTCTTAGATATTCTTCAAGCCACAGAGCATTCAGTGGTACCAACAAAAGAACACCGAAACATGAAGAAACAATCAATGTTGTGTTTGATGAACCTAAGTTTACCGGTATGGAAGATAAAGAGTGTGAACTCATTAAAATCAACAAATCACTGATCCGATTGTGTTGAAGTTTTGGAAAGATTCAATGACCTAAAAGTTTCGACATCGCCCTCGCCATTAACACCCCACGACAATGTTACCGATGCAACAACCAAGCAATTCAAGGATCTCACGACCCCCCCGTAGAAGAAACTACAAAAAGACTCCTATCAAGATGATATTCCCGAAAATCAAAATAACCAAAATCCACAATGGTTAAGGAATCACCTCCGCCGAACAAGTTATTGGCAATGTACAAAGAAGGTGTGAGGACTAAGACAACCGGAAGCTATGTTTACTTGTTTTCTATCTCAAATGGAACCTAAAGTTGTTGAAGAAGCAATTTCAGATCCAGATTGGATAATTGCTATGCAAGAAGAATTAAATGAATTTGAAAGAAATCAAGTTTGGACACTAGTTGAAAGGCCACCATGCAAATATCATTGGTACTAAGTGGGTATATAGAAATAAACTTGATGAATCTGGTACCATTGTAAGAAATAAGGCCGACTAGTTGCAAAAGGCTATTCTCAAGCGTATGAATAGATTTTGATGAAACTTATGCACCCGTTGCAAGATTGGAAGCTATCGATTATTCTTGGCACATGCCGCATATAAGAACTTCAAAGTATATCAAATGGATGTCAAGAGTGCATTTTTGAATGGTATCCTAGAGGAGGAAGTGTATGTTCAAGAACCTCCTGGATTTGAAGTTAAAGATCAAGAAGATAAAGTGTATAGACTCAACAAAGCACTTTATGGATTGAAACAGCACCAAGAGCATGGTACGAGACTCTATCTCAATTCTTGGTGGACAATGGTTTTACAAAAGGGACCATTGACAAGACTCTTTTCGAATCAAGAAGGGGACAACACCGCCGGTACAAATTTATGTTGATGACATAATTTTTGGCTCGAAAATGATTTACTTTGTGAAAAGTTTGCAAATCTAATGAAAAGTAAATTCCAAATGAGTATGACGGGAGAAATGAACTACTTTTTGGGATTGCAAGTCAAACAAATAAAGGATGGAATCTTCATTCATCAAACCAAGTATACCAAAGAATCAACAAGAAATTTGGTATGGAAAACAAGACTAAGAGCTCAACTCCTATGAGTACAAACATCGATTGATGAAGATAAAGAAGGCAAAGATGTTGATCGACTTTATACGTATGATGATAGGCGTCCGTCAGATCTCATCGCAAAGCAGACTCGATATATCCTTTGTCAGTAGGTGTTTGTGCAAGATTTCAATCCAAACCTAAAGAAAGTCATTTAGGTGCTTAAGAGAATTCTCAAGTATCTTAAAGAGACTTTGGGAGTAGGGATACGGTATTCCAAGGAAGGAAGCTTCAAGGTAATATCCTACTCGATTCTCGATTATGCCGGATGCAAGATTGATAGAAAAAGCACCTCAGAACTCCGCGCTAACGGGAAATAGATCGGTCTCCTGGTTTAGCAAGAAATGAATTCTATTTCAACTTCCACTCATTAAGCCGAATACATTGTCATTGAAGTCAGCCGTGCACAAGTACTATGGTTAAGACAACAATTAAGGGATTATGGAATTGAAGAAAAGGAAATTCCAATCATGTGTGACAACACAAGTGCAATTGCAATCACGTAAAATCCTGCTTTGCATTCAAGAACCAAGCACATTGATGTGAGACATCATTTTATAAGAGATCATGTTGAAAAGAAAGATGTGGTGGTTCTATACATCCCTACCAAGATCAACTTGCCGATATTTTCACTAAGCCACTTGATAGTGAAAGATTTGCCAAATTAAGGACCGAACTTGGAATTATAAAGATTGACTGATATTCAAAGCAGTTGTACCGAATTCACCAAGGGGATTAGTCTTTGCTATGTCGGGGTGAGCTCACTTAGCAGCATTAGTCATTGGTATCAACAATTCCATGTACTTATGTTTGAACAATTGAGCAAATGAGGTTGCCAAGGGGATTGGTCTTTGTCATGTTGGGTGAGCTCACTTGACAGATCGCTCATTGGTATTAAACTTCATCTTGTATTATCAATTGAACAAAACAAGGAGAAAACAAGGATCAAGAGAGTCACCTTGTCGCCAGGTCGCCAAGCACATTATCGCCAGATCGCCGAGCCCACCCCGCCGAGGGATACCTTGCCGGAGGGAACGTTACTCGCTACCAAAATAATTAAAGTCAAAAAGCATATTGGCGGGATATTTATTTTATCCATTAT
Organism: Gentiana straminea; assembly: GCA_036785695.1. Classification (NCBI taxonomy): domain Eukaryota; kingdom Viridiplantae; phylum Streptophyta; class Magnoliopsida; order Gentianales; family Gentianaceae; genus Gentiana; species Gentiana straminea. The sequence goes on along the minus strand of JAVUPR010000127.1, from coordinate 200,029 downwards.
TACCACGCTTAAACCATCCAACGGTTACAAACGTTATGGTGGAGTAACGGGCCACGTGTCAAGACATTTAATTTATTCGCATTAATCGTGGTTACCTCAATGTACGTGCTATGACAAGCTTCAACTACCCACCGTCTATATAATCGACGTTACATAGCAGATTCACCACTTGCATCTTCTCGCTTTATCTCTCGCAAATTCTACTTCGTGTGAACACAGATTTGAGAGGAACTCTTCTTCATCTTTTTCTTATTTCAATGGCGGAAAGAGTTGAAGTTCAAATCGAATCTAGCCAAAGTGTTAGAGGCTATGTTGTTGATGCAAACCAAACAGAGTTGGCCATTAATATAGGTCGAAGAATAAGGAGGTTTGCAGTGCTTGGAGAACAAGCTCAATATCGATTAGACACAATTTCATACACCAATGTTGTTGATTTCTCGAAGAACATGGTGGTGGAAGAAGGAATCAAGCATTCAATACAACCGTGAATGCCGAGGAGCTTGTTATCTCCCCCAATCCGCCGAGGGAAGTGTTTGGATTTGAAGAAGTGGAAAATGGTCCAAAGTTGAATCCCGAAGCAATGGGATTGGACAAGTTGGCGTTTGTAGATCAAATCAAGACAAATCAAACCACCAAATCTGTTCCTCGGCATCAATTGCGTACACATTGGGAATGAATATAGTCCGTCGAGCAAGCTCATTGCAAAGAACATACTTGGGCTAACTGGCAAGATGGATACTCTATCGACCCAAGATAGAGCCGATGATTATCATCTCAGGAGCATGAAGTTTGATCGGCCGGATACTTTATTCACTATATGAAGAAAGTTGCAAAGGAGGACAAACTAGGGAAAAGGAAATCAAAGGCCTTACCCTTAGGTTTGATGATTCAAACCCCGCCGAAATCACTGAGGTTCCCGACATTGAACCAGCTTGATATAAATCACCCAGATACAAAAAGGAGATTGATTATGCAATCCCGGACTTGATGATGATGAAGAAATTGTCAAGAAGTCACCGATGATAATGATGATGGAGATGATGGTGATATCGGTGGTGAGCAAGTTCAACCAACTAAGAAGATTTCTATCAAACCCGCCGCACCAAAGAAAACCGCCGGAAAGAGGAAGAAGAGTGCCGATGTTAGAAAGACTACGTAAGTCCCGAAATCAAAAAGAACAAGAAAGGAAACAAAGACAGATCGTTGAGTCCGCCGAGGGTCAAGTGAGGTTACCGACTCGCGTGGCTTCAAGAAAACTCGTTGGTGAAATTCTTAGAGAACAACATGTAAGGAAGCAAGTAGAAAAAGAAAATTGACTAGAAAAGATGATGATGATGAACCCCTATCCAAGAGGATGAAGGAAGTTGCCAAAAAGAAGAAATATGGCAAGGGGAAAGAGTTGAAAGATTTGGAGGCACAGAGGGCCCAAGAAGAAGCATCAAGAGAGGAGGAAGAAGAGGTCACAAGCCGAGCCTCTAACTATCATTCCACCAGCTTGTTATCGTGATTCCTCCAATGAAGAAGTTATCAAGTCCACCGATGCCGAACAAAGTTGTTTTTGAGCAATCCAGAGGATGTACAAGCAGCTTCATCGACCCCGAGCCCGCCGTAGCATCCACCGAAGAACCACAAGCAAACCACCGAACCCGAACTCGCCGTGGTGGTTGAAGAGGTGATTGGAGACTTGGTTGAAGACCCCGCAAATTTGGCAATAGTTCGTGGGGAAGAGCAGTCCGTCGCTAACCCCGCCGATGAGCATGTAAGTCGTGGGAACCAAGTGTGATACAGATGGAAGTAAGTAGTACAATGCACCATCACAAAGAACCCGCCGACTTTCAAACATCTCGTAAGATACTTTGAATCGCTTGTTGGAACCTTTGAGGTCAACAAGCTACCGGAGCCGCTCCCGTAAGATCTTTTATGCCATTTGAGAGGCATGTGAAAAAGAGCAAGAAAATCGAAGAGTTTGTGGATCCCAAACTTCAAGAATTGCCGATTACTTCCAAAGGAAGTTTGGGTTCTACAAAAGACAAAACCAAATGCGCTCAACCAATGACAAGATTTTGAAGAATGGGTTTTTGACAAGTTAGGAGTGGAAAACTTGTCGGATCCGATTGATACAACCTTGCCGCAATCAAATCCGATGGATCCGTTTGATGAGCAACAAAGGAGGAGGGTATCAAGTTCGAGATCCAAGAGATGGTGATGATGATTCTTCCTCATCATCGACTCAAGGAGATTTCCCTCAGACCGTGTGAAACCTAGTGGACCGCTTTGATAAATGATCCACCGCACAACAAATCCACTCGGTATCGGAAAGTCCGCCGAGGGCCAAATAGATCGAAGAAATGGATGAGGATCTACAAGATCTCACCATGGATGATCTAGAAGCATTGATCAATGAGGGAATTACATTAAGTGATGGTAGGCTAGTTGATGAATCGGCCGCATTTCATGTTGTAAAGTCTCATTGACAACCCGATGATGAACAGATTGTTGATTTGGATCAAGAAAAGTCGCTGACTTTAGTGAACCAAGTGCTAGTTCGAGGAATCCATTGAATATCAAGATGGATTTGACATTGAAGGCACTCTTACTAAAATCGCCATCATCCCGCACAAGATTGGTCATGTCGTAAGGTTTTCAAGTGGATAATACTAATATATTCAATCCACAGAAATTGAAGAGAGGTACAAAGCTGTGCGGGATACAAACAAAGACTGGACAAAGGTTGGAACAGAGGTACAAAGCCGCCGAGTCTCAAACAAAGACTGGACACAAAGTTGGAACAAACTTTGGGTTTGGAGGAAACCCCCGTTGTTATTGAGGTCGTCAGAGTGGAGCCTCGCCGGAGCCAATGCCACCGTAGGAAAAGATAGTCGCCAGACCGCTCGTTAATGAGGATGAGCAAATTACTGGACTATAATTACAAAGTGATGAAGAATTTCAAATTTTTGGAGAAGAAGAAGTTGTTGAAGAACCCGCACAAGATCCTATCCTTGAAGATGTTCTTGGTGCAATGGTTGAGGAAGGACCTCCCCCGCCGGGAGAGATTTGAGTAGGGCCATGGTCATCGCCAGACAACAAAGTAACAATATAGAGTCGAGGAGCTCATTCGATGGATCTACCGATAGTAGAATGGCCATGGAGTGCCAATTGAAGTTGTCAATGAGTTAAGAACTCGTAAGAAATGACATGCAACAGCTTAAGAACTCAATTGGACAGTAAGAACAGTAGATTTGAAGAACTGATGAAGATGGTCAATGAAAACAGATAATCCGCTAATACAAACTGCTTCAAACTTTGCTTCCACTCAAAATGCTTTGAATGATATGATATATGATGTAAGATATATCAAGCAAGGGAACACATCAAGGACAAGTTTTTGAAAGATCAATTTACATCCATTCATCAAAAACTTGACAAGCTTGCCGAAGCCGCCGAGCTCGCCGCCGCACAACAACCCGCTATGCCCGATCCCAAATTTACCGAAAGGATCAACAGACGGAAGAGACCCCGCAATCAAGGATTACTTCACTTGATACTAGAACCGAACTATGGCAGTCAATTACACAGAGTGATAGTATCACAGAAGCTATTCATGGCCTCATCTCACGTTTTGTTGATGATGTCACTAAGGGGAAGAGGGCAATCACCGCAAAGAAAGGAGGTCGCTAGACTCTTTGCACAAAAGAGATGGACCGATGATACAAATGCCTTTAGGCAACCCGCACTGGCAGTAGTGCAACTTACCGATGATCTCCTATCACAAGACAAGAAAGAGTTTTACAACAAGGAGACCCTATCGTGATACATGGGATTTCATGAAGGTCTCAACTCCTTCTTGAGTTTGAAGTTTTGGGAGGCAAGGATTAGAGCTTTAAGAGCATCTACCAGAGATAAGGAGTAGCAGAGGTGAAAAGGTGCCGCCAATTACAAAAGCAAAAGATTCACCGAATGAATTTAAGGAGTCGTATATGAAGTTTGGCTTCGTGGTGAATCGATCAATCTTGTCCCGCCTCGAAGCATGGAATTGGTGGAAACAAGTCAATTCTTATATTGACTTTACACTTATTGAGAATGAATGGATGGTTGAAATGATAGAAGAGATCGTAGCCTATCAAGAGCAAGCCGAGAAGGCTAGACAAGAAAGAGAAAAGAGACAATAGATCGCCTACCTTTCATTGTTTATCTTTGCTATCTAGTTGTAATAACTGTGAACAAATGTTTATAATGAGAATTGACTAAATTTGTTCTGTTTGTGTTTTTATCTTTTTGCTTTGCCGATTAGGTGAGGTAGTGGCATCATCACCAAAAAGGGGGAAATTGTTGGACTTATTTCTTAGTTTTGATGATGAGTGCCATACTAGTCATTATAGTGCAAAGGCAAAAAGATGTCTAGATAAAATGTATAGGTTTATTAGAGTTTGATTCATAAATAGGTTTGATCAAACAAGCATCGTAAATGGCCGCCGATTGTTTATCGCCAGACCGATCTAGGTCAAGAGGGTAGATAGGTCGCAGACCGGTCTAGAACCCGCCGAAGACCGAAGACCGAAGGCCGAGGGTTCAAACTCGCTAATGAAGGCTAAGGGATCAAACTTAGTATTTAATGTCAAGGATATGGAATCGAATTTAGGCAAGTCCGTGATGACCTAAACCGATTACATATATCTTGTGTAAAGGTCTAAGTTCCACAAGTTAGATGATGCTTGGAACTTGGTTATACTTTAAATGATGTAATCTAACTTCACAAACAAAAGTTGGATAAAAAGATTCAAACTCGCATTATATTTTACGTACAAAAATATGATGTTCAAATAGATCGATTGGTTTTACAAAGCAGATCGATGAACCCGCCGATATATACCTCGATCAATTCAAGATTATTGGGAAGTTACATGGATAAGAACACCAACTACCTCTCGACTTATCAAGCAAATCAAAGGCCGAGATTAAAAAGACGTTGGGATGATCCATATTTTTATCCATTGGATACAAGTCAAAGGGGTGACAGATCGCACCGTCAAAAAGTAATCCCGACAAGGTTGTCGGCCTATGAATAGTGACAATGCAAAGTGCGTAGATGGGACAAATACAAGGAACGGTCACATTTGAATTTCAAATTCAAGTCACATGCATTCCTACCTATAAATAGAGGACTTTCAACTCAAGAAGAAGATGATGAATTTTGGGATAAACTTTAAGTGATAACACCGAGCCGAAAAACACCCCGCCGAACTTACCGAGCTTAAAGTCGCCGATCTAGTTATTTTCTTCAAGTGCATTCTCGTGTTCAAGCCGCATCAAGCATACACACTTGAAGACCGCAAGCCGCTCGATTATATCATCCTAATCAAGTCGCCGCAACCGAATCATTTATTTGATTCATTCTTTATTTTATAAAGAACCCGTCGAAGACAAGAAGCATCCGTTAGGTGTGAAAGACTCGTTGGTTTGTGGTGAAGCCGGTGAAGAGGCAATTCTACCCTTCAAGGACCAAGGGAAGACTCAGAGCAAAGAATCCTACCTCGTTCTTAGTTTTCGCCTTGTGAAGCCATAGTTATTGGTGAAGGACAAGCAACCTAGGATTCTTTGTACGTATAACTCAAAGATTACTAGTGAATTTCCTCCAACATCACAGAGAAGAGTGGACGTACATGATTACATCACCCGGAACCACTATAAAAATCTCTCTACTTACTTACCGCATTTATTTTCTCGCACTTAGTCTTTATTCATATCAACCCGCTCGAATCTAGCAACCGAAATCACACACATACACTACTGAGTATCTAATACTTAGTAACATATTTAACAACAAGTAACAAGGCTTAATTTTGATATTATTCCGCTGCACAAATTCAGCAAATCAACCGTCGCAGACTACCGTTTATCGCCAGGTTATCGAGGTCTCAAAGCAGACTACATCGAAGTATCGCAGTGCCGCCGAAGTTGCAGAATTTGTTAACTCCAAAGTTTTAATTGTTAAGTTTATTCACCCCCCCCCCCCCTCTAAACTTAACTAAAGCCTTTTCAAGGGACCAACATTTTTCTCTCGATAACGATTGGACATCGCCGAAATTTGTGTTTTCCCTTTATAACGAGTAGAAATTTGTGTTTTATCTTTGGTAACGAGTTCGAATTCATGTTTTCTTCATATTAACGAGTTCAAATTCGTGTTTTTCTCTCGGTAACGAGTTGTCCTTGAAGAAAAAAAGGTTTTTTCTCTCGATAACGAGTGGACATCGCCGGAAATTTGTGTTTTCCCTTTATAACGAGTAGAAATTTGTGTTTTATCTTTGGTAACGAGTTCGAATTCATGTTTTCTTCATATTAACGAGTTCAAATTCGTGTTTTTCTCCGGTAACGAGTTGTCCTTGAAGAAAAAAAAGGTTTTTTCTCCGATAACGAGTGGACATCGCCGGAAATTTGTGTTTTCCCTTTATAACGAGTAGAAATTTGTGTTTTATCTTTGGTAACGAGTTCGAATTCATGTTTTCTTCATATTAACGAGTTCAAATTCGTGTTTTTCTCCGGTAACGAGTTGTCCTTGAAGAAAAAAAGGTTTTTTCTCTCGATAACGAGTGGACATCGCCGGAAATTTGTGTTTTCCTTTATAACGAGTAGAAATTTGTGTTTTATCTTTGGTAACGAGTTCGAATTCATGTTTTCTTCATATTAACGAGTTCAAATTCGTGTTTTTCTCGGTAACGAGTTGTCCTTGAAGAAAAAAAGGTTTTTTCTCTCGATAACGAGTGGACATCGCCGGAAATTTGTGTTTTCCCTTTATAACGAGTAGAAATTTGTGTTTTATCTTTGGTAACGAGTTCGAATTCATGTTTTCTTCATATTAACGAGTTCAAATTCGTGTTTTTCTCGGTAACGAGTTGTCCTTGAAGAAAAAAAGGTTTTTTCTCCGATAACGAGTGGACATCGCCGGAAATTTGTGTTTTCCCTTTATAACGAGTAGAAATTTGTGTTTTATCTTTGGTAACGAGTTCGAATTCATGTTTTCTTCATATTAACGAGTTCAAATTCGTGTTTTTCTCCGGTAACGAGTTGTCCTTGAAGAAAAAAGGTTTTTTCTCCTCGATAACGAGTGGACATCGCCGGAAATTTGTGTTTTCCCTTTATAACGAGTAGAAATTTGTGTTTTATCTTTGGTAACGAGTTCGAATTCATGTTTTCTTCATATTAACGAGTTCAAATTCGTGTTTTTCTCGGTAACGAGTTGTCCTTGAAGAAAAAAAGGTTTTTTCTCCGATAACGAGTGGACATCGCCGGAAATTTGTGTTTTCCCTTTATAACGAGTAGAAATTTGTGTTTTATCTTTGGTAACGAGTTCGAATTCATGTTTTCTTCATATTAACGAGTTCAAATTCGTGTTTTTCTCTCGGTAACGAGTTGTCCTTGAAGAAAAAAAGGTTTTTTCTCTCGATAACGAGTGGACATCGCCGGAAATTTGTGTTTTCCCTTTATAACGAGTAGAAATTTGTGTTTTATCTTTGGTAACGAGTTCGAATTCATGTTTTCTTCATATTAACGAGTTCAAATTCGTGTTTTTCTCGGGTAACGAGTTGTCCTTGAAGAAAAAAAGGTTTTTTCTCTCGATAACGAGTGGACATCGCCGGAAATTTGTGTTTTCCCTTTATAACGAGTAGAAATTTGTGTTTTATCTTTGGTAACGAGTTCGAATTCATGTTTTCTTCATATTAACGAGTTCAAATTCGTGTTTTTCTCTCGGTAACGAGTTGTCCTTGAAGAAAAAAAGGTTTTTTCTCCGATAACGAGTGGACATCGCCGGAAATTTGTGTTTTCCCTTTATAACGAGTAGAAATTTGTGTTTTATCTTTGGTAACGAGTTCGAATTCATGTTTTCTTCATATTAACGAGTTCAAATTCGTGTTTTTCTCGGGTAACGAGTTGTCCTTGAAGAAAAAAAGGTTTTTTCTCTATAACGAGTGGACATCGCCGGAAATTTGTGTTTTCCCTTTATAACGAGTAGAAATTTGTGTTTTATCTTTGGTAACGAGTTCGAATTCATGTTTTCTTCATATTAACGAGTTCAAATTCGTGTTTTTCTCTCGGTAACGAGTTGTCCTTGAAGAAAAAAAGGTTTTTTCTCTTATAACGAGTGGACATCGCCGGAAATTTGTGTTTTCCTTTATAACGAGTAGAAATTTGTGTTTTATCTTTGGTAACGAGTTCGAATTCATGTTTTCTTCATATTAACGAGTTCAAATTCGTGTTTTTCTCGGGTAACGAGTTGTCCTTGAAGAAAAAAAGGTTTTTTCTCCGATAACGAGTGGACATCGCCGGAAATTTGTGTTTTCCTTTATAACGAGTAGAAATTTGTGTTTTATCTTTGGTAACGAGTTCGAATTCATGTTTTCTTCATATTAACGAGTTCAAATTCGTGTTTTTCTCCGGTAACGAGTTGTCCTTGAAGAAAAAAGGTTTTTTCTCCGATAACGAGTGGACATCGCCGGAAATTTGTGTTTTCCCTTTATAACGAGTAGAAATTTGTGTTTTATCTTTGGTAACGAGTTCGAATTCATGTTTTCTTCATATTAACGAGTTCAAATTCGTGTTTTTCTCCGGTAACGAGTTGTCCTTGAAGAAAAAAAGGTTTTTTCTCTCGATAACGAGTGGACATCGCCGGAAATTTGTGTTTTCCCTTTATAACGAGTAGAAATTTGTGTTTTATCTTTGGTAACGAGTTCGAATTCATGTTTTCTTCATATTAACGAGTTCAAATTCGTGTTTTTCTCCGGTAACGAGTTGTCCTTGAAGAAAAAAAGGTTTTTTCTCTCGATAACGAGTGGACATCGCCGGAAATTTGTGTTTTCCCTTTATAACGAGTAGAAATTTGTGTTTTATCTTTGGTAACGAGTTCGAATTCATGTTTTCTTCATATTAACGAGTTCAAATTCGTGTTTTTCTCGGGTAACGAGTTGTCCTTGAAGAAAAAAGGTTTTTTCTCCGATAACGAGTGGACATCGCCGGAAATTTGTGTTTTCCCTTTATAACGAGTAGAAATTTGTGTTTTATCTTTGGTAACGAGTTCGAATTCATGTTTTCTTCATATTAACGAGTTCAAATTCGTGTTTTTCTCGGGTAACGAGTTGTCCTTGAAGAAAAAAAGGTTTTTTCTCTCGATAACGAGTGGACATCGCCGGAAATTTGTGTTTTCCCTTTATAACGAGTAGAAATTTGTGTTTTATCTTTGGTAACGAGTTCGAATTCATGTTTTCTTCATATTAACGAGTTCAAATTCGTGTTTTTCTCTCGGTAACGAGTTGTCCTTGAAGAAAAAAAGGTTTTTTCTCTCGATAACGAGTGGACATCGCCGGAAATTTGTGTTTTCCCTTTATAACGAGTAGAAATTTGTGTTTTATCTTTGGTAACGAGTTCGAATTCATGTTTTCTTCATATTAACGAGTTCAAATTCGTGTTTTTCTCTGGTAACGAGTTGTCCTTGAAGAAAAAAAGGTTTTTTCTCTCGATAACGAGTGGACATCGCCGGAAATTTGTGTTTTCCCTTTATAACGAGTAGAAATTTGTGTTTTATCTTTGGTAACGAGTTCGAATTCATGTTTTCTTCATATTAACGAGTTCAAATTCGTGTTTTTCTCCGGTAACGAGTTGTCCTTGAAGAAAAAAAGGTTTTTTCTCTCGATAACGAGTGGACATCGCCGGAAATTTGTGTTTTCCCTTTATAACGAGTAGAAATTTGTGTTTTATCTTTGGTAACGAGTTCGAATTCATGTTTTCTTCATATTAACGAGTTCAAATTCGTGTTTTTCTCGGGTAACGAGTTGTCCTTGAAGAAAAAAAGGTTTTTTCTCTCGATAACGAGTGGACATCGCCGGAAATTTGTGTTTTCCCTTTATAACGAGTAGAAATTTGTGTTTTATCTTTGGTAACGAGTTCGAATTCATGTTTTCTTCATATTAACGAGTTCAAATTCGTGTTTTTCTCGGTAACGAGTTGTCCTTGAAGAAAAAAAGGTTTTTTCTCCGATAACGAGTGGACATCGCCGGAAATTTGTGTTTTCCCTTTATAACGAGTAGAAATTTGTGTTTTATCTTTGGTAACGAGTTCGAATTCATGTTTTCTTCATATTAACGAGTTCAAATTCGTGTTTTTCTCGGGTAACGAGTTGTCCTTGAAGAAAAAAAGGTTTTTTCTCTCGATAACGAGTGGACATCGCCGGAAATTTGTGTTTTCCCTTTATAACGAGTAGAAATTTGTGTTTTATCTTTGGTAACGAGTTCGAATTCATGTTTTCTTCATATTAACGAGTTCAAATTCGTGTTTTTCTCTCGGTAACGAGTTGTCCTTGAAGAAAAAAAGGTTTTTTCTCTCGATAACGAGTGGACATCGCCGGAAATTTGTGTTTTCCCTTTATAACGAGTAGAAATTTGTGTTTTATCTTTGGTAACGAGTTCGAATTCATGTTTTCTTCATATTAACGAGTTCAAATTCGTGTTTTTCTCTGGTAACGAGTTGTCCTTGTAGAAAAAAGGTTTTTTCTCTGATAACGAGTGGACATCGCCGGAAATTTGTGTTTTCCCTTTATAACGAGTAGAAATTTGTGTTTTATCTTTGGTAACGAGTTCGAATTCATGTTTTCTTCATATTAACGAGTTCAAATTCGTGTTTTTCTCGGGTAACGAGTTGTCCTTGAAGAAAAAAAGGTTTTTTCGATGATAACGAGTGGACATCGCCGGAAATTTGTGTTTTCCCTTTATAACGAGTAGAAATTTGTGTTTTATCTTTGGTAACGAGTTCGAATTCATGTTTTCTTCATATTAACGAGTTCAAATTCGTGTTTTTCTCTCGGTAACGAGTTGTCCTTGAAGAAAAAAAGGTTTTTCTCTAATAACGAGTGGACATCGCCGGAAATTTGTGTTTTCCCTTTATAACGAGTAGAAATTTGTGTTTTATCTTTGGTAACGAGTTCGAATTCATGTTTTCTTCATATTAACGAGTTCAAATTCGTGTTTTTCTCTGGTAACGAGTTGTCCTTGAAGAAAAAAAGGTCTTTTCTCTAATAACGAGTGGACATCGCCGGAAATTTGTGTTTTCCCTTTATAACGAGTAGAAATTTGTGTTTTATCTTTGGTAACGAGTTCGAATTCATGTTTTCTTCATATTAATGAGTTCAAATTCGTGTTTTTCTCGGGTAACGAGTTGTCCTTGAAGAAAAAAAGGTTTTTTCTCTGATAACGAGTGGACATCGCCGGAAATTTGTGTTTTCCCTTTATAACGAGTAGAAATTTGTGTTTTATCTTTGGTAACGAGTTCGAATTCATGTTTTCTTCATATTAACGAGTTCAAATTCGTGTTTTTCTCGGGTAACGAGTTGTCCTTGAAGAAAAAAAGGTTTTTTCTCTCGATAACGAGTGGACATCGCCGGAAATTTGTGTTTTCCCTTTATAACGAGTAGAAATTTGTGTTTTATCTTTGGTAACGAGTTCGAATTCATGTTTTCTTCATATTAACGAGTTCAAATTCGTGTTTTTCTCGGGTAACGAGTTGTCCTTGAAGAAAAAAAGGTTTTTTCTCGATAACGAGTGGACATCGCCGGAAATTTGTGTTTTCCCTTTATAACGAGTAGAAATTTGTGTTTTATCTTTGGTAACGAGTTCGAATTCATGTTTTCTTCATATTAACGAGTTCAAATTCGTGTTTTTCTCGGGTAACGAGTTGTCCTTGAAGAAAAAAAGGTTTTTTCTCTCGATAACGAGTGGACATCGCCGGAAATTTGTGTTTTCCCTTTATAACGAGTAGAAATTTGTGTTTTATCTTTGGTAACGAGTTCGAATTCATGTTTTCTTCATATTAACGAGTTCAAATTCGTGTTTTTCTCGGGTAACGAGTTGTCCTTGAAGAAAAAAAGGTTTTTTCTCCGATAACGAGTGGACATCGCCGGAAATTTGTGTTTTCCCTTTATAACGAGTAGAAATTTGTGTTTTATCTTTGGTAACGAGTTCGAATTCATGTTTTCTTCATATTAACGAGTTCAAATTCGTGTTTTTCTCGGGTAACGAGTTGTCCTTGAAGAAAAAAAGGTTTTTTCTCTCGATAACGAGTGGACATCGCCGGAAATTTGTGTTTTCCCTTTATAACGAGTAGAAATTTGTGTTTTATCTTTGGTAACGGAGTTCGAATTCATGTTTTCTTCATATTAACGAGTTCAAATTCGTGTTTTTCTCGGGTAACGAGTTGTCCTTGAAGAAAAAAAGGTTTTTTCTCGATAACGAGTGGACATCGCCGGAAATTTGTGTTTTCCCTTTATAACGAGTAGAAATTTGTGTTTTATCTTTGGTAACGAGTTCGAATTCATGTTTTCTTCATATTAACGAGTTCAAATTCGTGTTTTTCTCTCGGTAACGAGTTGTCCTTGAAGAAAAAAAGGTTTTTTCTCTCGATAACGAGTGGACATCGCCGGAAATTTGTGTTTTCCCTTTATAACGAGTAGAAATTTGTGTTTTATCTTTGGTAACGAGTTCGAATTCATGTTTTCTTCATATTAACGAGTTCAAATTCGTGTTTTTCTCGGGTAACGAGTTGTCCTTGAAGAAAAAAAAGGTTTTTTCTCGATAACGAGTGGACATCGCCGGAAATTTGTGTTTTCCCTTTATAACGAGTAGAAATTTGTGTTTTATCTTTGGTAACGAGTTCGAATTCATGTTTTCTTCATATTAACGAGTTCAAATTCGTGTTTTTCTCGGGTAACGAGTTGTCCTTGAAGAAAAAAGGTTTTTTCTCTGATAACGAGTGGACATCGCCGGAAATTTGTGTTTTCCCTTTATAACGAGTAGAAATTTGTGTTTTATCTTTGGTAAGGAGTTCGAATTCATGTTTTCTTCATATTAACGAGTTCAAATTCGTGTTTTTCTCGGGTAACGAGTTGTCCTTGAAGAAAAAAAGGTTTTTTCTCTCGATAACGAGTGGACATCGCCGGAAATTTGTGTTTTCCCTTTATAACGAGTAGAAATTTGTGTTTTATCTTTGGTAACGAGTTCGAATTCATGTTTTCTTCATATTAACGAGTTCAAATTCGTGTTTTTCTCGGTAACGAGTTGTCCTTGAAGAAAAAAAGGTTTTTTCTCTCGATAACGAGTGGACATCGCCGGAAATTTGTGTTTTCCCTTTATAACGAGTAGAAATTTGTGTTTTATCTTTGGTAACGAGTTCGAATTCATGTTTTCTTCATATTAACGAGTTCAAATTCGTGTTTTTCTCGGGTAACGAGTTGTCCTTGAAGAAAAAAAGGTTTTTTCTCGATAACGAGTGGACATCGCCGGAAATTTGTGTTTTCCCTTTATAACGAGTAGAAATTTGTGTTTTATCTTTGGTAACGAGTTCGAATTCATGTTTTCTTCATATTAACGAGTTCAAATTCGTGTTTTTCTCTCGGTAACGAGTTGTCCTTGAAGAAAAAAAGGTTTTTTCTCTAATAACGAGTGGACATCGCCGGAAATTTGTGTTTTCCCTTTATAACGAGTAGAAATTTGTGTTTTATCTTTGGTAACGAGTTCGAATTCATGTTTTCTTCATATTAACGAGTTCAAATTCGTGTTTTTCTTGGGTAACGAGTTGTCCTTGAAGAAAAAAAGGTTTTTCTCTGATAACGAGTGGACATCGCCGGAAATTTGTGTTTTCCCTTTATAACGAGTAGAAATTTGTGTTTTATCTTTGGTAACGAGTTCGAATTCATGTTTTCTTCATATTAACGAGTTCAAATTCGTGTTTTTCTCGGGTAACGAGTTGTCCTTGAAGAAAAAAAGGTTTTTTCTCCGATAACGAGTGGACATCGCCGGAAATTTGTGTTTTCCCTTTATAACGAGTAGAAATTTGTGTTTTATCTTTGGTAACGAGTTCGAATTCATGTTTTCTTCATATTAACGAGTTCAAATTCGTGTTTTTCTCGGGTAACGAGTTGTCCTTGAAGAAAAAAAGGTTTTTTCTCGATAACGAGTGGACATCGCCGGAAATTTGTGTTTTCCCTTTATAAACGAGTAGAAATTTGTGTTTTATCTTTGGTAAGGAGTTCGAATTCATGTTTTCTTCATATTAACGAGTTCAAATTCGTGTTTTTCTCGGGTAACGAGTTGTCCTTGAAGAAAAAAAGGTTTTTTCTCCGATAACGAGTGGACATCGCCGGAAATTTGTGTTTTCCCTTTATAACGAGTAGAAATTTGTGTTTTATCTTTGGTAACGAGTTCGAATTCATGTTTTCTTCATATTAACGAGTTCAAATTCGTGTTTTTCTCGGGTAACGAGTTGTCCTTGAAGAAAAAAAGGTTTTTCTCGATAACGAGTGGACATCACCGGAAATTTGTGTTTTCCCTTTATAACGAGTAGAAATTTGTGTTTTATCTTTGGTAACGAGTTCGAATTCATGTTTTCTTCATATTAACGAGTTCAAATTCGTGTTTTTCTCTCGGTAACGAGTTGTCCTTGAAGAAAAAAAGGTTTTTTCTCGATAACGAGTGGACATCGCCGGAAATTTGTGTTTTCCCTTTATAACGAGTAGAAATTTGTGTTTTATCTTTGGTAACGAGTTCGAATTCATGTTTTCTTCATATTAACGAGTTCAAATTCGTGTTTTTCTCGGGTAACGAGTTGTCCTTGAAGAAAAAAAGGTTTTTTCTCGATAACGAGTGGACATCGCCGGAAATTTGTGTTTTCCCTTTATAACGAGTAGAAATTTGTGTTTTATCTTTGGTAACGAGTTCGAATTCATGTTTTCTTCATATTAACGAGTTCAAATTCGTGTTTTTCTCTGGTAACGAGTTGTCCTTGAAGAAAAAAAGGTTTTTTCTCGATAACGAGTGGACATCGCCGGAAATTTGTGTTTTCCCTTTATAACGAGTAGAAATTTGTGTTTTATCTTTGGTAACGAGTTCGAATTCATGTTTTCTTCATATTAACGAGTTCAAATTCGTGTTTTTCTCGGGTAACGAGTTGTCCTTGAAGAAAAAAAGGTTTTTTCTCTCGATAACGAGTGGACATCGCCGGAAATTTGTGTTTTCCCTTTATAACGAGTAGAAATTTGTGTTTTATCTTTGGTAACGAGTTCGAATTCATGTTTTCTTCATATTAACGAGTTCAAATTCGTGTTTTTCTCTGTAACGAGTTGTCCTTGAAGAAAAAAAGGTTTTTTCTCTAATAACGAGTGGACATCGCCGGAAATTTGTGTTTTCCCTTTATAACGAGTAGAAATTTGTGTTTTATCTTTGGTAACGAGTTCGAATTCATGTTTTCTTCATATTAACGAGTTCAAATTCGTGTTTTTCTCGGGTAACGAGTTGTCCTTGAAGAAAAAAAGGTTTTTTCTCTGATAACGAGTGGACATCGCCGGAAATTTGTGTTTTCCCTTTATAACGAGTAGAAATTTGTGTTTTATCTTTGGTAAGGAGTTCGAATTCATGTTTTCTTCATATTAACGAGTTCAAATTCGTGTTTTTCTCGGGTAACGAGTTGTCCTTGAAGAAAAAAAGGTTTTTTCTCTGATAACGAGTGGACATCGCCGGAAATTTGTGTTTTCCCTTTATAACGAGTAGAAATTTGTGTTTTATCTTTGGTAACGAGTTCGAATTCATGTTTTCTTCATATTAACGAGTTCAAATTCGTGTTTTTCTCGGGTAACGAGTTGTCCTTGAAGAAAAAAAGGTTTTTCTCTCGATAACGAGTGGACATCGCCGGAAATTTGTGTTTTCCCTTTATAACGAGTAGAAATTTGTGTTTTATCTTTGGTAACGAGTTCGAATTCATGTTTTCTTCATATTAACGAGTTCAAATTCGTGTTTTTCTCTCGGTAACGAGTTGTCCTTGAAGAAAAAAGGTTTTTTCTCCGATAACGAGTGGACATCGCCGGAAATTTGTGTTTTCCCTTTATAACGAGTAGAAATTTGTGTTTTATCTTTGGTAACGAGTTCGAATTCATGTTTTCTTCATATTAACGAGTTCAAATTCGTGTTTTTCTCTCGGTAACGAGTTGTCCTTGAAGAAAAAAAAGGTTTTTTCTCTGATAACGAGTGGACATCGCCGGAAATTTGTGTTTTCCCTTTATAACGAGTAGAAATTTGTGTTTTATCTTTGGTAACGAGTTCGAATTCATGTTTTCTTCATATTAACGAGTTCAAATTCGTGTTTTTCTCTGGTAACGAGTTGTCCTTGAAGAAAAAAAGGTTTTTTCTCTGATAACGAGTGGACATCGCCGGAAATTTGTGTTTTCCCTTTATAACGAGTAGAAATTTGTGTTTTATCTTTGGTAACGAGTTCGAATTCATGTTTTCTTCATATTAACGAGTTCAAATTCATGTTTTTCTCGGGTAACGAGTTGTCCTTGAAGAAAAAAAGGTTTTTTCTCTGATAACGAGTGGACATCGCCGGAAATTTGTGTTTTCCCTTTATAACGAGTAGAAATTTGTGTTTTATCTTTGGTAACGAGTTCGAATTCATGTTTTCTTCATATTAACGAGTTCAAATTCGTGTTTTTCTCGGGTAACGAGTTGTCCTTGAAGAAAAAAAGGTTTTTTCTCTGATAACGAGTGGACATCGCCGGAAATTTGTGTTTTCCCTTTATAACGAGTAGAAATTTGTGTTTTATCTTTGGTAACGAGTTCGAATTCATGTTTTCTTCATATTAACGAGTTCAAATTCGTGTTTTTCTCGGGTAACGAGTTGTCCTTGAAGAAAAAAAAGGTTTTTTCTCTGATAACGAGTGGACATCGCCGGAAATTTGTGTTTTCCCTTTATAACGAGTAGAAATTTGTGTTTTATCTTTGGTAAGGAGTTCGAATTCATGTTTTCTTCATATTAACGAGTTCAAATTCGTGTTTTTCTCGGGTAACGAGTTGTCCTTGAAGAAAAAAAAGGTTTTTTCTCTGATAACGAGTGGACATCGCCGGAAATTTGTGTTTTCCCTTTATAACGAGTAGAAATTTGTGTTTTATCTTTGGTAACGAGTTCGAATTCATGTTTTCTTCATATTAACGAGTTCAAATTCGTGTTTTTCTCGGGTAACGAGTTGTCCTTGAAGAAAAAAAAAAGGTTTTTCTCTGATAACGAGTGGACATCGCCGGAAATTTGTGTTTTCCCTTTATAACGAGTAGAAATTTGTGTTTTATCTTTGGTAACGAGTTCGAATTCATGTTTTCTTCATATTAACGAGTTCAAATTCGTGTTTTTCTCTCGGTAACGAGTTGTCCTTGAAGAAAAAAAGGTTTTTTCTCGATAACGAGTGGACATCGCCGGAAATTTGTGTTTTCCCTTTATAACGAGTAGAAATTTGTGTTTTATCTTTGGTAACGAGTTCGAATTCATGTTTTCTTCATATTAACGAGTTCAAATTCGTGTTTTTCTCGGTAACGAGTTGTCCTTGAAGAAAAAAAGGTTTTTTCTCCGATAACGAGTGGACATCGCCGGAAATTTGTGTTTTCCCTTTATAACGAGTAGAAATTTGTGTTTTATCTTTGGTAACGAGTTCGAATTCATGTTTTCTTCATATTAACGAGTTC
Organism: Gentiana straminea; assembly: GCA_036785695.1. NCBI lineage: Eukaryota > Viridiplantae > Streptophyta > Magnoliopsida > Gentianales > Gentianaceae > Gentiana > Gentiana straminea. Next base: position 182,489 of record JAVUPR010000127.1, on the reverse strand, counting down.
AAATTCGTGTTTTTCTCTCGGTAACGAGTTGTCCTTGAAGAAAAAAAGGTTTTTTCTCCGATAACGAGTGGACATCGCCGGAAATTTGTGTTTTCCCTTTATAACGAGTAGAAATTTGTGTTTTATCTTTGGTAACGAGTTCGAATTCATGTTTTCTTCATATTAACGAGTTCAAATTCGTGTTTTTCTCGGGTAACGAGTTGTCCTTGAAGAAAAAAGGTTTTTTCTCTGATAACGAGTGGACATCGCCGGAAATTTGTGTTTTCCCTTTATAACGAGTAGAAATTTGTGTTTTATCTTTGGTAAGGAGTTCGAATTCATGTTTTCTTCATATTAACGAGTTCAAATTCGTGTTTTTCTCGGGTAACGAGTTGTCCTTGAAGAAAAAAAGGTTTTTTCTCTGATAACGAGTGGACATCACCGGAAATTTGTGTTTTCCCTTTATAACGAGTAGAAATTTGTGTTTTATCTTTGGTAAGAGTTCGAATTCATGTTTTCTTCATATTAACGAGTTCAAATTCGTGTTTTTCTCTCGGTAACGAGTTGTCCTTGAAGAAAAAAAGGTTTTTTCTCTCGATAACGAGTGGACATCGCCGGAAATTTGTGTTTTCCCTTTATAACGAGTAGAAATTTGTGTTTTATCTTTGGTAACGAGTTCGAATTCATGTTTTCTTCATATTAACGAGTTCAAATTCGTGTTTTTCTCGGGTAACGAGTTGTCCTTGAAGAAAAAAAGGTTTTTTCTCTGATAACGAGTGGACATCGCCGGAAATTTGTGTTTTCCCTTTATAACGAGTATAAATTTGTGTTTTATCTTTGGTAACGAGTTCGAATTCATGTTTTCTTCATATTAACGAGTTCAAATTCGTGTTTTTCTCTGGTAACGAGTTGTCCTTGAAGAAAAAAAGGTTTTTTCTCTCGATAACGAGTGGACATCGCCGGAAATTTGTGTTTTCCCTTTATAACGAGTAGAAATTTGTGTTTTATCTTTGGTAACGAGTTCGAATTCATGTTTTCTTCATATTAACGAGTTCAAATTCGTGTTTTTCTTGGGTAACGAGTTGTCCTTGAAGAAAAAAAGGTTTTTTCTCTGATAACGAGTGGACATCGCCGGAAATTTGTGTTTTCCCTTTATAACGAGTAGAAATTTGTGTTTTATCTTTGGTAACGAGTTCGAATTCATGTTTTCTTCATATTAACGAGTTCAAATTCGTGTTTTTCTCTGGTAACGAGTTGTCCTTGAAGAAAAAAAGGTTTTTTCTCTAATAACGAGTGGACATCGCCGGAAATTTGTGTTTTCCCTTTATAACGAGTAGAAATTTGTGTTTTATCTTTGGTAACGAGTTCGAATTCATGTTTTCTTCATATTAACGAGTTCAAATTCATGTTTTTCTCGGGTAACGAGTTGTCCTTGAAGAAAAAAAGGTTTTTTCTCTGATAACGAGTGGACATCGCCGGAAATTTGTGTTTTCCCTTTATAACGAGTAGAAATTTGTGTTTTATCTTTGGTAACGAGTTCGAATTCATGTTTTCTTCATATTAACGAGTTCAAATTCGTGTTTTTCTCGGGTAACGAGTTGTCCTTGAAGAAAAAAAGGTTTTTTCTCTCGATAACGAGTGGACATCGCCGGAAATTTGTGTTTTCCCTTTATAACGAGTAGAAATTTGTGTTTTATCTTTGGTAACGAGTTCGAATTCATGTTTTCTTCATATTAACGAGTTCAAATTCGTGTTTTTCTCGGGTAACGAGTTGTCCTTGAAGAAAAAAAGGTTTTTTCTCTCGATAACGAGTGGACATCGCCGGAAATTTGTGTTTTCCCTTTATAACGAGTAGAAATTTGTGTTTTATCTTTGGTAACGGAGTTCGAATTCATGTTTTCTTCATATTAACGAGTTCAAATTCGTGTTTTTCTCGGGTAACGAGTTGTCCTTGAAGAAAAAAAGGTTTTTTCTCCGATAACGAGTGGACATCGCCGGAAATTTGTGTTTTCCCTTTATAACGAGTAGAAATTTGTGTTTTATCTTTGGTAACGAGTTCGAATTCATGTTTTCTTCATATTAACGAGTTCAAATTCGTGTTTTTCTCGGGTAACGAGTTGTCCTTGAAGAAAAAAAGGTTTTTCTCCGATAACGAGTGGACATCGCCGGAAATTTGTGTTTTCCCTTTATAACGAGTAGAAATTTGTGTTTTATCTTTGGTAACGAGTTCGAATTCATGTTTTCTTCATATTAACGAGTTCAAATTCGTGTTTTTCTCGGTAACGAGTTGTCCTTGAAGAAAAAAAGGTTTTTTCTCTCGATAACGAGTGGACATCGCCGGAAATTTGTGTTTTCCCTTTATAACGAGTAGAAATTTGTGTTTTATCTTTGGTAACGAGTTCGAATTCATGTTTTCTTCATATTAACGAGTTCAAATTCGTGTTTTTCTCGGGTAACGAGTTGTCCTTGAAGAAAAAAAGGTTTTTTCTCGATAACGAGTGGACATCGCCGGAAATTTGTGTTTTCCCTTTATAACGAGTAGAAATTTGTGTTTTATCTTTGGTAAGGAGTTCGAATTCATGTTTTCTTCATATTAACGAGTTCAAATTCGTGTTTTTCTCGGGTAACGAGTTGTCCTTGAAGAAAAAAAGGTTTTTTCTCTGATAACGAGTGGACATCGCCGGAAATTTGTGTTTTCCCTTTATAACGAGTAGAAATTTGTGTTTTATCTTTGGTAACGAGTTCGAATTCATGTTTTCTTCATATTAACGAGTTCAAATTCGTGTTTTTCTCGGGTAACGAGTTTTCCTTGAAGAAAAAAAGGTTTTTCTCTGATAACGAGTGGACATCGCTGGAAATTTGTGTTTTCCCTTTATAACGAGTAGAAATTTGTGTTTTATCTTTTGGTAACGAGTTCGAATTCATGTTTTCTTCATATTAACGAGTTCAAATTCGTGTTTTTCTCTCGGTAACGAGTTGTCCTTGAAGAGAAAAAGGTTTTTTCTCCGATAACGAGTGGACATCGCCGGAAATTTGTGTTTTCCCTTTATAACGAGTAGAAATTTGTGTTTTATCTTTGGTAACGAGTTCGAATTCATGTTTTCTTCATATTAACGAGTTCAAATTCGTGTTTTTCTCTCGGTAACGAGTTGTCCTTGAAGAAAAAAAGGTTTTTTCTCGATAACGAGTGGACATCGCCGGAAATTTGTGTTTTCCCTTTATAACGAGTAGAAATTTGTGTTTTATCTTTGGTAACGAGTTCGAATTCATGTTTTCTTCATATTAACGAGTTCAAATTCGTGTTTTTCTCTCGGTAACGAGTTGTCCTTGAAGAAAAAAAGGTTTTTTCTCCGATAACGAGTGGACATCGCCGGAAATTTGTGTTTTCCCTTTATAACGAGTAGAAATTTGTGTTTTATCTTTGGTAACGAGTTCGAATTCATGTTTTCTTCATATTAACGAGTTCAAATTCGTGTTTTTCTCGGGTAACGAGTTGTCCTTGAAGAAAAAAAGGTTTTTTCTCTCGATAACGAGTGGACATCGCCGGAAATTTGTGTTTTCCCTTTATAACGAGTAGAAATTTGTGTTTTATCTTTGGTAAGGAGTTCGAATTCATGTTTTCTTCATATTAACGAGTTCAAATTCGTGTTTTTCTCGGGTAACGAGTTGTCCTTGAAGAAAAAAAAGGTTTTTTCTCTGATAACGAGTGGACATCACCGGAAATTTGTGTTTTCCCTTTATAACGAGTAGAAATTTGTGTTTTATCTTTGGTAAGTAGTTCGAATTCATGTTTTCTTCATATTAACGAGTTCAAATTCGTGTTTTTCTCTCGGTAACGAGTTGTCCTTGAAGAAAAAAAGGTTTTTTCTCTCGATAACGAGTGGACATCGCCGGAAATTTGTGTTTTCCCTTTATAACGAGTAGAAATTTGTGTTTTATCTTTGGTAACGAGTTCGAATTCATGTTTTCTTCATATTAACGAGTTCAAATTCGTGTTTTTCTCGGGTAACGAGTTGTCCTTGAAGAAAAAAAGGTTTTTTCTCCGATAACGAGTGGACATCGCCGGAAATTTGTGTTTTCCCTTTATAACGAGTAGAAATTTGTGTTTTATCTTTGGTAACGAGTTCGAATTCATGTTTTCTTCATATTAACGAGTTCAAATTCGTGTTTTTCTCTCGGTAACGAGTTGTCCTTGAAGAAAAAAAGGTTTTTTCTCTGATAACGAGTGGACATCGCCGGAAATTTGTGTTTTCCCTTTATAACGAGTAGAAATTTGTGTTTTATCTTTGGTAACGAGTTCGAATTCATGTTTTCTTCATATTAACGAGTTCAAATTCGTGTTTTTCTTGGGTAACGAGTTGTCCTTGAAGAAAAAAAGGTTTTTTCTCTGATAACGAGTGGACATCGCCGGAAATTTGTGTTTTCCCTTTATAACGAGTAGAAATTTGTGTTTTATCTTTGGTAACGAGTTCGAATTCATGTTTTCTTCATATTAACGAGTTCAAATTCGTGTTTTTCTCTGGTAACGAGTTGTCCTTGAAGAAAAAAGGTTTTTTCTCTAATAACGAGTGGACATCGCCGGAAATTTGTGTTTTCCCTTTATAACGAGTAGAAATTTGTGTTTTATCTTTGGTAACGAGTTCGAATTCATGTTTTCTTCATATTAACGAGTTCAAATTCGTGTTTTTCTCGGGTAACGAGTTGTCCTTGAAGAAAAAAAGGTTTTTTCTCTCGATAACGAGTGGACATCGCCGGAAATTTGTGTTTTCCCTTTATAACGAGTAGAAATTTGTGTTTTATCTTTGGTAACGAGTTCGAATTCATGTTTTCTTCATATTAACGAGTTCAAATTCGTGTTTTTCTCGGGTAACGAGTTGTCCTTGAAGAAAAAAAGGTTTTTTCTCTCGATAACGAGTGGACATCGCCGGAAATTTGTGTTTTCCCTTTATAACGAGTAGAAATTTGTGTTTTATCTTTGGTAACGAGTTCGAATTCATGTTTTCTTCATATTAACGAGTTCAAATTCGTGTTTTTCTCGGGTAACGAGTTGTCCTTGAAGAAAAAAAGGTTTTTTCTCTGATAACGAGTGGACATCGCCGGAAATTTGTGTTTTCCCTTTATAACGAGTAGAAATTTGTGTTTTATCTTTGGTAAGGAGTTCGAATTCATGTTTTCTTCATATTAACGAGTTCAAATTCGTGTTTTTCTCGGGTAACGAGTTGTCCTTGAAGAAAAAAAGGTTTTTTCTCCGATAACGAGTGGACATCGCCGGAAATTTGTGTTTTCCCTTTATAACGAGTAGAAATTTGTGTTTTATCTTTGGTAACGAGTTCGAATTCATGTTTTCTTCATATTAACGAGTTCAAATTCGTGTTTTTCTCGGGTAACGAGTTGTCCTTGAAGAAAAAAAGGTTTTTCTCTCGATAACGAGTGGACATCGCCGGAAATTTGTGTTTTCCCTTTATAACGAGTAGAAATTTGTGTTTTATCTTTGGTAACGAGTTCGAATTCATGTTTTCTTCATATTAACGAGTTCAAATTCGTGTTTTTCTCTCGGTAACGAGTTGTCCTTGAAGAAAAAAGGTTTTTTCTCCGATAACGAGTGGACATCGCCGGAAATTTGTGTTTTCCCTTTATAACGAGTAGAAATTTGTGTTTTATCTTTGGTAACGAGTTCGAATTCATGTTTTCTTCATATTAACGAGTTCAAATTCGTGTTTTTCTCTCGGTAACGAGTTGTCCTTGAAGAAAAAAAGGTTTTTTCTCTCGATAACGAGTGGACATCGCCGGAAATTTGTGTTTTCCCTTTATAACGAGTAGAAATTTGTGTTTTATCTTTGGTAACGAGTTCGAATTCATGTTTTCTTCATATTAACGAGTTCAAATTCGTGTTTTTCTCTCGGTAACGAGTTGTCCTTGAAGAAAAAAAGGTTTTTTCTCCGATAACGAGTGGACATCGCCGGAAATTTGTGTTTTCCCTTTATAACGAGTAGAAATTTGTGTTTTATCTTTGGTAACGAGTTCGAATTCATGTTTTCTTCATATTAACGAGTTCAAATTCGTGTTTTTCTCGGGTAACGAGTTGTCCTTGAAGAAAAAAAGGTTTTTTCTCTCGATAACGAGTGGACATCGCCGGAAATTTGTGTTTTCCCTTTATAACGAGTAGAAATTTGTGTTTTATCTTTGGTAACGAGTTCGAATTCATGTTTTCTTCATATTAACGAGTTCAAATTCGTGTTTTTCTCGGGTAACGAGTTGTCCTTGAAGAAAAAAAGGTTTTTTCTCTCGATAACGAGTGGACATCACCGGAAATTTGTGTTTTCCCTTTATAACGAGTAGAAATTTGTGTTTTATCTTTGGTAACGAGTTCGAATTCATGTTTTCTTCATATTAACGAGTTCAAATTCGTGTTTTTCTCTCGGTAACGAGTTGTCCTTGAAGAAAAAAAGGTTTTTTCTCTGATAACGAGTGGACATCGCCGGAAATTTGTGTTTTCCCTTTATAACGAGTAGAAATTTGTGTTTTATCTTTGGTAACGAGTTTCGAATTCATGTTTTCTTCATATTAACGAGTTCAAATTCGTGTTTTTCTCGGGTAACGAGTTGTCCTTGAAGAAAAAAAGGTTTTTTCTCTCGATAACGAGTGGACATCGCCGGAAATTTGTGTTTTCCCTTTATAACGAGTAGAAATTTGTGTTTTATCTTTGGTAACGAGTTCGAATTCATGTTTTCTTCATATTAACGAGTTCAAATTCGTGTTTTTCTCTCGGTAACGAGTTGTCCTTGAAGAAAAAAAGGTTTTTTCTCTCGATAACGAGTGGACATCGCCGGAAATTTGTGTTTTCCCTTTATAACGAGTAGAAATTTGTGTTTTATCTTTGGTAACGAGTTCGAATTCATGTTTTCTTCATATTAACGAGTTCAAATTCGTGTTTTTCTTGGGTAACGAGTTGTCCTTGAAGAAAAAAAGGTTTTTTCTCTGATAACGAGTGGACATCGCCGGAAATTTGTGTTTTCCCTTTATAACGAGTAGAAATTTGTGTTTTATCTTTGGTAACGAGTTCGAATTCATGTTTTCTTCATATTAACGAGTTCAAATTCGTGTTTTTCTCTGGTAACGAGTTGTCCTTGAAGAAAAAAGGTTTTTTCTCTATAACGAGTGGACATCGCCGGAAATTTGTGTTTTCCCTTTATAACGAGTAGAAATTTGTGTTTTATCTTTGGTAACGAGTTCGAATTCATGTTTTCTTCATATTAACGAGTTCAAATTCGTGTTTTTCTCGGGTAACGAGTTGTCCTTGAAGAAAAAAAGGTTTTTTCTCTCGATAACGAGTGGACATCGCCGGAAATTTGTGTTTTCCCTTTATAACGAGTAGAAATTTGTGTTTTATCTTTGGTAACGAGTTCGAATTCATGTTTTCTTCATATTAACGAGTTCAAATTCGTGTTTTTCTCGGGTAACGAGTTGTCCTTGAAGAAAAAAAGGTTTTTTCTCCGATAACGAGTGGACATCGCCGGAAATTTGTGTTTTCCCTTTATAACGAGTAGAAATTTGTGTTTTATCTTTGGTAACGAGTTCGAATTCATGTTTTCTTCATATTAACGAGTTCAAATTCGTGTTTTTCTCGGGTAACGAGTTGTCCTTGAAGAAAAAAAGGTTTTTTCTCCGATAACGAGTGGACATCGCCGGAAATTTGTGTTTTCCCTTTATAACGAGTAGAAATTTGTGTTTTATCTTTGGTAACGAGTTCGAATTCATGTTTTCTTCATATTAACGAGTTCAAATTCGTGTTTTTCTCGGGTAACGAGTTGTCCTTGAAGAAAAAAAGGTTTTTCTCTCGATAACGAGTGGACATCGCCGGAAATTTGTGTTTTCCCTTTATAACGAGTAGAAATTTGTGTTTTATCTTTGGTAACGAGTTCGAATTCATGTTTTCTTCATATTAACGAGTTCAAATTCGTGTTTTTCTCGGGTAACGAGTTGTCCTTGAAGAAAAAAAGGTTTTTTCTCTCGATAACGAGTGGACATCGCCGGAAATTTGTGTTTTCCCTTTATAACGAGTAGAAATTTGTGTTTTATCTTTGGTAACGAGTTCGAATTCATGTTTTCTTCATATTAACGAGTTCAAATTCGTGTTTTTCTCTCGGTAACGAGTTGTCCTTGAAGAAAAAAAGGTTTTTTCTCCGATAACGAGTGGACATCGCCGGAAATTTGTGTTTTCCCTTTATAACGAGTAGAAATTTGTGTTTTATCTTTGGTAACGAGTTCGAATTCATGTTTTCTTCATATTAACGAGTTCAAATTCGTGTTTTTCTCGGGGTAACGAGTTGTCCTTGAAGAAAAAAGGTTTTTTCTCCGATAACGAGTGGACATCGCCGGAAATTTGTGTTTTCCCTTTATAACGAGTAGAAATTTGTGTTTTATCTTTGGTAACGAGTTCGAATTCATGTTTTCTTCATATTAACGAGTTCAAATTCGTGTTTTTCTCGGTAACGAGTTGTCCTTGAAGAAAAAAGGTTTTTTCTCTAATAACGAGTGGACATCGCCGGAAATTTGTGTTTTCCCTTTATAACGAGTAGAAATTTGTGTTTTATCTTTGGTAACGAGTTCGAATTCATGTTTTCTTCATATTAACGAGTTCAAATTCGTGTTTTTCTCGGGTAACGAGTTGTCCTTGAAGAAAAAAGGTTTTTTCTCTGATAACGAGTGGACATCGCCGGAAATTTGTGTTTTCCCTTTATAACGAGTAGAAATTTGTGTTTTATCTTTGGTAAGGAGTTCGAATTCATGTTTTCTTCATATTAACGAGTTCAAATTCGTGTTTTTCTCGGGTAACGAGTTGTCCTTGAAGAAAAAAAGGTTTTTTCTCTGATAACGAGTGGACATCGCCGGAAATTTGTGTTTTCCCTTTATAACGAGTAGAAATTTGTGTTTTATCTTTGGTAACGAGTTCGAATTCATGTTTTCTTCATATTAACGAGTTCAAATTCGTGTTTTTCTCGGGTAACGAGTTGTCCTTGAAGAAAAAAAGGTTTTTTCTCCGATAACGAGTGGACATCGCCGGAAATTTGTGTTTTCCCTTTATAACGAGTAGAAATTTGTGTTTTATCTTTGGTAACGAGTTCGAATTCATGTTTTCTTCATATTAACGAGTTCAAATTCGTGTTTTTCTCGGGTAACGAGTTGTCCTTGAAGAAAAAAAGGTTTTTTCTCCGATAACGAGTGGACATCGCCGGAAATTTGTGTTTTCCCTTTATAACGAGTAGAAATTTGTGTTTTATCTTTGGTAACGAGTTCGAATTCATGTTTTCTTCATATTAACGAGTTCAAATTCGTGTTTTTCTCGGGTAACGAGTTGTCCTTGAAGAAAAAAAGGTTTTTCTCCGATAACGAGTGGACATCGCCGGAAATTTGTGTTTTCCCTTTATAACGAGTAGAAATTTGTGTTTTATCTTTGGTAACGAGTTCGAATTCATGTTTTCTTCATATTAACGAGTTCAAATTCGTGTTTTTCTCTCGGTAACGAGTTGTCCTTGAAGAAAAAAAGGTTTTTTCTCTCGATAACGAGTGGACATCGCCGGAAATTTGTGTTTTCCCTTTATAACGAGTAGAAATTTGTGTTTTATCTTTGGTAACGAGTTCGAATTCATGTTTTCTTCATATTAACGAGTTCAAATTCGTGTTTTTCTCGGGTAACGAGTTGTCCTTGAAGAAAAAAAGGTTTTTTCTCTCGATAACGAGTGGACATCGCCGGAAATTTGTGTTTTCCCTTTATAACGAGTAGAAATTTGTGTTTTATCTTTGGTAACGAGTTCGAATTCATGTTTTCTTCATATTAACGAGTTCAAATTCGTGTTTTTCTCGGGTAACGAGTTGTCCTTGAAGAAAAAAAGGTTTTTTCTCTAATAACGAGTGGACATCGCCGGAAATTTGTGTTTTCCCTTTATAACGAGTAGAAATTTGTGTTTTATCTTTGGTAACGAGTTCGAATTCATGTTTTCTTCATATTAACGAGTTCAAATTCGTGTTTTTCTCTGGTAACGAGTTGTCCTTGAAGAAAAAAAGGTTTTTTCTCTAATAACGAGTGGACATCGCCGGAAATTTGTGTTTTCCCTTTATAACGAGTAGAAATTTGTGTTTTATCTTTGGTAACGAGTTCGAATTCATGTTTTCTTCATATTAACGAGTTCAAATTCGTGTTTTTCTCTGGTAACGAGTTGTCCTTGAAGAAAACAAGGTTTTTTCTCTAATAACGAGTGGACATCGCCGGAAATTTGTGTTTTCCCTTTATAACGAGTAGAAATTTGTGTTTTATCTTTGGTAACGAGTTCGAATTCATGTTTTCTTCATATTAACGAGTTCAAATTCGTGTTTTTCTCGGGTAACGAGTTGTCCTTGAAGAAAAAAAGGTTTTTTCTCTGATAACGAGTGGACATCGCCGGAAATTTGTGTTTTCCCTTTATAACGAGTAGAAATTTGTGTTTTATCTTTGGTAACGAGTTCGAATTCATGTTTTCTTCATATTAACGAGTTCAAATTCGTGTTTTTCTCGGGTAACGAGTTGTCCTTGAAGAAAAAAAGGTTTTTTCTCCGATAACGAGTGGACATCGCCGGAAATTTGTGTTTTCCCTTTATAACGAGTAGAAATTTGTGTTTTATCTTTGGTAACGAGTTCGAATTCATGTTTTCTTCATATTAACGAGTTCAAATTCGTGTTTTTCTCGGGTAACGAGTTGTCCTTGAAGAAAAAAAGGTTTTTTCTCCGATAACGAGTGGACATCGCCGGAAATTTGTGTTTTCCCTTTATAACGAGTAGAAATTTGTGTTTTATCTTTGGTAACGAGTTCGAATTCATGTTTTCTTCATATTAACGAGTTCAAATTCGTGTTTTTCTCGGGTAACGAGTTGTCCTTGAAGAAAAAAGGTTTTTCTCTGATAACGAGTGGACATCGCCGGAAATTTGTGTTTTCCCTTTATAACGAGTAGAAATTTGTGTTTTATCTTTGGTAACGAGTTCGAATTCATGTTTTCTTCATATTAACGAGTTCAAATTCGTGTTTTTCTCGGTAACGAGTTGTCCTTGAAGAAAAAAAGGTTTTTTCTCCGATAACGAGTGGACATCGCCGGAAATTTGTGTTTTCCCTTTATAACGAGTAGAAATTTGTGTTTTATCTTTGGTAACGAGTTCGAATTCATGTTTTCTTCATATTAACGAGTTCAAATTCGTGTTTTTCTCGGGTAACGAGTTGTCCTTGAAGAAAAAAGGTTTTTCTCTGATAACGATTGGACATCGCCGGAAATTTGTGTTTTCCCTTTATAACGAGTAGAAATTTGTGTTTTATCTTTGGTAACGAGTTCGAATTCATGTTTTCTTCATATTAACGAGTTCAAATTCGTGTTTTTCTCGGGTAACGAGTTGTCCTTGAAGAAAAAAAGGTTTTTCTCCGATAACGAGTGGACATCGCCGGAAATTTGTGTTTTCCCTTTATAACGAGTAGAAATTTGTGTTTTATCTTTGGTAACGAGTTCGAATTCATGTTTTCTTCATATTAACGAGTTCAAATTCGTGTTTTTCTCTCGGTAACGAGTTGTCCTTGAAGAAAAAAGGTTTTTTCTCTCGATAACGAGTGGACATCGCCGGAAATTTGTGTTTTCCCTTTATAACGAGTAGAAATTTGTGTTTTATCTTTGGTAACGAGTTCGAATTCATGTTTTCTTCATATTAACGAGTTCAAATTCGTGTTTTTCTCTCGGTAACGAGTTGTCCTTGAAGAAAAAAAGGTTTTTTCTCCGATAACGAGTGGACATCGCCGGAAATTTGTGTTTTCCCTTTATAACGAGTAGAAATTTGTGTTTTATCTTTGGTAACGAGTTCGAATTCATGTTTTCTTCATATTAACGAGTTCAAATTCGTGTTTTTCTCGGGTAACGAGTTGTCCTTGAAGAAAAAAAGGTTTTTTCTCTGATAACGAGTGGACATCGCCGGAAATTTGTGTTTTCCCTTTATAACGAGTAGAAATTTGTGTTTTATCTTTGGTAACGAGTTCGAATTCATGTTTTCTTCATATTAACGAGTTCAAATTCGTGTTTTTCTCGGGTAACGAGTTGTCCTTGAAGAAAAAAAAAGGTTTTTTCTCTGATAACGAGTGGACATCGCCGGAAATTTGTGTTTTCCCTTTATAACGAGTAGAAATTTGTGTTTTATCTTTGGTAACGAGTTCGAATTCATGTTTTCTTCATATTAACGAGTTCAAATTCGTGTTTTTCTCTCGGTAACGAGTTGTCCTTGAAGAAAAAAAGGTTTTTTCTCTCGATAACGAGTGGACATCGCCGGAAATTTGTGTTTTCCCTTTATAACGAGTAGAAATTTGTGTTTTATCTTTGGTAACGAGTTCGAATTCATGTTTTCTTCATATTAACGAGTTCAAATTCGTGTTTTTCTCGGGTAACGAGTTGTCCTTGAAGAAAAAAGGTTTTTTCTCTGATAACGAGTGGACATCGCCGGAAATTTGTGTTTTCCCTTTATAACGAGTAGAAATTTGTGTTTTATCTTTGGTAAGGAGTTCGAATTCATGTTTTCTTCATATTAACGAGTTCAAATTCGTGTTTTTCTCGGGTAACGAGTTGTCCTTGAAGAAAAAAAGGTTTTTTCTCCGATAACGAGTGGACATCGCCGGAAATTTGTGTTTTCCCTTTATAACGAGTAGAAATTTGTGTTTTATCTTTGGTAACGAGTTCGAATTCATGTTTTCATCATATTAACGAGTTCAAATTCGTGTTTTTCTCGGGTAACGAGTTGTCCTTGAAGAAAAAAAGGTTTTTTCTCCGATAACGAGTGGACATCGCCGGAAATTTGTGTTTTCCCTTTATAACGAGTAGAAATTTGTGTTTTATCTTTGGTAACGAGTTCGAATTCATGTTTTCATCATATTAACGAGTTCAAATTCGTGTTTTTCTCGGGTAACGAGTTGTCCTTGAAGAAAAAAGGTTTTTCTCTGATAACGAGTGGACATCGCCGGAAATTTGTGTTTTCCCTTTATAACGAGTAGAAATTTGTGTTTTATCTTTGGTAACGAGTTCGAATTCATGTTTTCTTCATATTAACGAGTTCAAATTCGTGTTTTTCTCTGGTAACGAGTTGTCCTTGAAGAAAAAAGGTTTTTTCTCTGATAACGAGTGGACATCGCCGGAAATTTGTGTTTTCCCTTTATAACGAGTAGAAATTTGTGTTTTATCTTTGGTAACGAGTTCGAATTCATGTTTTCTTCATATTAACGAGTTCAAATTCGTGTTTTTCTCTCGGTAACGAGTTGTCCTTGAAGAAAAAAAGGTTTTTTCTCCGATAACGAGTGGACATCGCCGGAAATTTGTGTTTTCCCTTTATAACGAGTAGAAATTTGTGTTTTATCTTTGGTAACGAGTTCGAATTCATGTTTTCTTCATATTAACGAGTTCAAATTCATGTTTTTCTCGGGTAACGAGTTGTCCTTGAAGAAAAAAAGGTCTTTTCGATGATAACGAGTGGACATCGCCGGAAATTTGTGTTTTCCCTTTATAACGAGTAGAAATTTGTGTCTTATCTTTGGTAACGAGTTCGAATTCATGTTTTCTTCATATTAACGAGTTCAAATTCGTGTTTTTCTCGGTAACGAGTTGTCCTTGAAGAAAAAAAGGTCTTTTCTCTAATAACGAGTGGACATCGCCGGAAATTTGTGTTTTCCCTTTATAACGAGTAGAAATTTGTGTTTTATCTTTGGTAACGAGTTCGAATTCATGTTTTCTTCATATTAACGAGTTCAAATTCGTGTTTTTCTCTGGGTAACGAGTTGTCCTTGAAGAAAAAAGGTTTTTTCTCTAATAACGAGTGGACATCGCCGGAAATTTGTGTTTTCCCTTTATAACGAGTAGAAATTTGTGTTTTATCTTTGGTAACGAGTTCGAATTCATGTTTTCTTCATATTAACGAGTTCAAATTCGTGTTTTTCTCGGGTAACGAGTTGTCCTTGAAGAAAAAAGGTTTTTTCTCAGATAACGAGTGGACATCGCCGGAAATTTGTGTTTTCCCTTTATAACGAGTAGAAATTTGTGTTTTATCTTTGGTAACGAGTTCGAATTCATGTTTTCTTCATATTAACGAGTTCAAATTCGTGTTTTTCTCGGGTAACGAGTTGTCCTTGAAGAAAAAAAGGTTTTTTCTCAGATAACGAGTGGACATCGCCGGAAATTTGTGTTTTCCCTTTATAACGAGTAGAAATTTGTGTTTTATCTTTGGTAACGAGTTCGAATTCATGTTTTCTTCATATTAACGAGTTCAAATTCGTGTTTTTCTCGGGTAACGAGTTGTCCTTGAAGAAAAAAAGGTTTTTTCTCCGATAACGAGTGGACATCGCCGGAAATTTGTGTTTTCCCTTTATAACGAGTAGAAATTTGTGTTTTATCTTTGGTAACGAGTTCGAATTCATGTTTTCTTCATATTAACGAGTTCAAATTCGTGTTTTTCTCGGGTAACGAGTTGTCCTTGAAGAAAAAAGGTTTTTCTCTGATAACGAGTGGACATCGCCGGAAATTTGTGTTTTCCCTTTATAACGAGTAGAAATTTGTGTTTTATCTTTGGTAACGAGTTCGAATTCATGTTTTCTTCATATTAACGAGTTCAAATTCGTGTTTTTCTCGGTAACGAGTTGTCCTTGAAGAAAAAAAGGTTTTTTCTCCGATAACGAGTGGACATCGCCGGAAATTTGTGTTTTCCCTTTATAACGAGTAGAAATTTGTGTTTTATCTTTGGTAACGAGTTCGAATTCATGTTTTCTTCATATTAACGAGTTCAAATTCGTGTTTTTCTCGGGTAACGAGTTGTCCTTGAAGAAAAAAAGGTTTTTTCTCCGATAACGAGTGGACATCGCCGGAAATTTGTGTTTTCCCTTTATAACGAGTAGAAATTTGTGTTTTATCTTTGGTAACGAGTTCGAATTCATGTTTTCTTCATATTAACGAGTTCAAATTCATGTTTTTCTCGGGTAACGAGTTGTCCTTGAAGAAAAAAAGGTCTTTTCGATGATAACGAGTGGACATCGCCGGAAATTTGTGTTTTCCCTTTATAACGAGTAGAAATTTGTGTCTTATCTTTGGTAACGAGTTCGAATTCATGTTTTCTTCATATTAACGAGTTCAAATTCGTGTTTTTCTCGGGTAACGAGTTGTCCTTGAAGAAAAAAAGGTCTTTTCTCTAATAACGAGTGGACATCGCCGGAAATTTGTGTTTTCCCTTTATAACGAGTAGAAATTTGTGTTTTATCTTTGGTAACGAGTTCGAATTCATGTTTTCTTCATATTAACGAGTTCAAATTCGTGTTTTTCTCTGGTAACGAGTTGTCCTTGAAGAAAAAAAGGTCTTTTCTCTAATAACGAGTGGACATCGCCGGAAATTTGTGTTTTCCCTTTATAACGAGTAGAAATTTGTGTTTTATCTTTGGTAACGAGTTCGAATTCATGTTTTCTTCATATTAACGAGTTCAAATTCGTGTTTTTCTCGGGTAACGAGTTGTCCTTGAAGAAAAAAAGGTTTTTTCTCTGATAACGAGTGGACATCGCCGGAAATTTGTGTTTTCCCTTTATAACGAGTAGAAATTTGTGTTTTATCTTTGGTAACGAGTTCGAATTCATGTTTTCTTCATATTAACGAGTTCAAATTCGTGTTTTTCTCGGGTAACGAGTTGTCCTTGAAGAAAAAAGGTTTTTTCTCTGATAACGAGTGGACATCGCCGGAAATTTGTGTTTTCCCTTTATAACGAGTAGAAATTTGTGTTTTATCTTTGGTAACGAGTTCGAATTCATGTTTTCTTCATATTAACGAGTTCAAATTCGTGTTTTTCTCGGGTAACGAGTTGTCCTTGAAGAAAAAAAGGTTTTTTCTCTGATAACGAGTGGACATCGCCGGAAATTTGTGTTTTCCCTTTATAACGAGTAGAAATTTGTGTTTTATCTTTGGTAACGAGTTCGAATTCATGTTTTCTTCATATTAACGAGTTCAAATTCGTGTTTTTCTCGGGTAACGAGTTGTCCTTGAAGAAAAAAAGGTTTTTTCTCTATAACGAGTGGACATCGCCGGAAATTTGTGTTTTCCCTTTATAACGAGTAGAAATTTGTGTTTTATCTTTGGTAACGAGTTCGAATTCATGTTTTCTTCATATTAACGAGTTCAAATTCGTGTTTTTCTCGGGTAACGAGTTGTCCTTGAAGAAAAAAAGGTTTTTTCTCTAATAACGAGTGGACATCGCCGGAAATTTGTGTTTTCCTTTATAACGAGTAGAAATTTGTGTTTTATCTTTGGTAACGAGTTCGAATTCATGTTTTCTTCATATTAACGAGTTCAAATTCGTGTTTTTCTCGGGTAACGAGTTGTCCTTGAAGAAAAAAAGGTTTTTTCTCGATAACGAGTGGACATCGCCGGAAATTTGTGTTTTCCCTTTATAACGAGTAGAAATTTGTGTTTTATCTTTGGTAACGAGTTCGAATTCATGTTTTCTTCATATTAACGAGTTCAAATTCGTGTTTTTCTCGGGTAACGAGTTGTCCTTGAAGAAAAAAAGGTTTTTTCTCCGATAACGAGTGGACATCGCCGGAAATTTGTGTTTTCCCTTTATAACGAGTAGAAATTTGTGTTTTATCTTTGGTAACGAGTTCGAATTCATGTTTTCTTCATATTAACGAGTTCAAATTCGTGTTTTTCTCGGGTAACGAGTTGTCCTTGAAGAAAAAAAGGTTTTTTCTCTTATAACGAGTGGACATCGCCGGAAATTTGTGTTTTCCCTTTATAACGAGTAGAAATTTGTGTTTTATCTTTGGTAACGAGTTCGAATTCATGTTTTCTTCATATTAACGAGTTCAAATTCGTGTTTTTCTCGGGTAACGAGTTGTCCTTGAAGAAAAAAAGGTTTTTTCTCAGATAACGAGTGGACATCGCCGGAAATTTGTGTTTTCCCTTTATAACGAGTAGAAATTTGTGTTTTATCTTTGGTAACGAGTTCGAATTCATGTTTTCTTCATATTAACGAGTTCAAATTCGTGTTTTTCTCGGGTAACGAGTTGTCCTTGAAGAAAAAAGGTTTTTTCTCTGATAACGAGTGGACATCGCCGGAAATTTGTGTTTTCCCTTTATAACGAGTAGAAATTTGTGTTTTATCTTTGGTAACGAGTTCGAATTCATGTTTTCTTCATATTAACGAGTTCAAATTCGTGTTTTTCTCGGGTAACGAGTTGTCCTTGAAGAAAAAAAGGTTTTTTCTCTGATAACGAGTGGACATCGCCGGAAATTTGTGTTTTCCCTTTATAACGAGTAGAAATTTGTGTTTTATCTTTGGTAACGAGTTCGAATTCATGTTTTCTTCATATTAACGAGTTCAAATTCGTGTTTTTCTCGGGTAACGAGTTGTCCTTGAAGAAAAAAGGTTTTTTCTCTGATAACGAGTGGACATCGCCGGAAATTTGTGTTTTCCCTTTATAACGAGTAGAAATTTGTGTTTTATCTTTGGTAACGAGTTCGAATTCATGTTTTCTTCATATTAACGAGTTCAAATTCGTGTTTTTCTCGGGTAACGAGTTGTCCTTGAAGAAAAAAAGGTTTTTTCTCGATAACGAGTGGACATCGCCGGAAATTTGTGTTTTCCCTTTATAACGAGTAGAAATTTGTGTTTTATCTTTGGTAACGAGTTCGAATTCATGTTTTCTTCATATTAACGAGTTCAAATTCGTGTTTTTCTCGGGTAACGAGTTGTCCTTGAAGAAAAAAGGTTTTTTCTCGATAACGAGTGGACATCGCCGGAAATTTGTGTTTTCCCTTTATAACGAGTAGAAATTTGTGTTTTATCTTTGGTAACGAGTTCGAATTCATGTTTTCTTCATATTAACGAGTTCAAATTCGTGTTTTTCTCGGGTAACGAGTTGTCCTTGAAGAAAAAAAGGTTTTTTCTCTGATAACGAGTGGACATCGCCGGAAATTTGTGTTTTCCCTTTATAACGAGTAGAAATTTGTGTTTTATCTTTGGTAACGAGTTCGAATTCATGTTTTCTTCATATTAACGAGTTCAAATTCGTGTTTTTCTCGGGTAACGAGTTGTCCTTGAAGAAAAAAAAATTTTTTCTCTGATAACGAGTGGACATCGCCGGAAATTTGTGTTTTCCCTTTATAACGAGTAGAAATTTGTGTTTTATCTTTGGTAACGAGTTCGAATTCATGTTTTCTTCATATTAACGAGTTCAAATTCGTGTTTTTCTCGGGTAACGAGTTGTCCTTGAAGAAAAAAAGGTTTTTCTCTAATAACGAGTGGACATCGCCGGAAATTTGTGTTTTCCCTTTATAACGAGTAGAAATTTGTGTTTTATCTTTGGTAACGAGTTCGAATTCATGTTTTCTTCATATTAACGAGTTCAAATTCGTGTTTTTCTCTCGGTAACGAGTTGTCCTTGAAGAAAAAAAGGTTTTTCTCTAATAACGAGTGGACATCGCCGGAAATTTGTGTTTTCCCTTTATAACGAGTAGAAATTTGTGTTTTATCTTTGGTAACGAGTTCGAATTCATGTTTTCTTCATATTAACGAGTTCAAATTCGTGTTTTTCTCTCGGTAACGAGTTGTCCTTGAAGAAAAAAAGGTTTTTTCTCCGATAACGAGTGGACATCGCCGGAAATTTGTGTTTTCCCTTTATAACGAGTAGAAATTTGTGTTTTATCTTTGGTAACGAGTTCGAATTCATGTTTTCTTCATATTAACGAGTTCAAATTCGTGTTTTTCTCGGGTAACGAGTTGTCCTTGAAGAAAAAAAGGTTTTTTCTCTGATAACGAGTGGACATCGCCGGAAATTTGTGTTTTCCCTTTATAACGAGTAGAAATTTGTGTTTTATCTTTGGTAACGAGTTCGAATTCATGTTTTCTTCATATTAACGAGTTCAAATTCGTGTTTTTCTCGGGTAACGAGTTGTCCTTGAAGAAAAAAAGGTTTTTTCTCTATAACGAGTGGACATCGCCGGAAATTTGTGTTTTCCCTTTATAACGAGTAGAAATTTGTGTTTTATCTTTGGTAACGAGTTCGAATTCATGTTTTCTTCATATTAACGAGTTCAAATTCGTGTTTTTCTCGGGTAACGAGTTGTCCTTGAAGAAAAAAAGGTTTTTCTCTAATAACGAGTGGACATCGCCGGAAATTTGTGTTTTCCCTTTATAACGAGTAGAAATTTGTGTTTTATCTTTGGTAACGAGTTCGAATTCATGTTTTCTTCATATTAACGAGTTCAAATTCGTGTTTTTCTCGGGTAACGAGTTGTCCTTGAAGAAAAAAAGGTTTTTTCTCTGATAACGAGTGGACATCGCCGGAAATTTGTGTTTTCCCTTTATAACGAGTAGAAATTTGTGTTTTATCTTTGGTAACGAGTTCGAATTCATGTTTTCTTCATATTAACGAGTTCAAATTCGTGTTTTTCTCGGGTAACGAGTTGTCCTTGAAGAAAAAAAGGTTTTTTCTCCGATAACGAGTGGACATCGCCGGAAATTTGTGTTTTCCCTTTATAACGAGTAGAAATTTGTGTTTTATCTTTGGTAACGAGTTCGAATTCATGTTTTCTTCATATTAACGAGTTCAAATTCGTGTTTTTCTCGGGTAACGAGTTGTCCTTGAAGAAAAAAAGGTTTTTTCTCTCGATAACGAGTGGACATCGCCGGAAATTTGTGTTTTCCCTTTATAACGAGTAGAAATTTGTGTTTTATCTTTGGTAACGAGTTCGAATTCATGTTTTCTTCATATTAACGAGTTCAAATTCGTGTTTTTCTCGGGTAACGAGTTGTCCTTGAAGAAAAAAAGGTTTTTTCTCCGATAACGAGTGGACATCGCCGGAAATTTGTGTTTTCCCTTTATAACGAGTAGAAATTTGTGTTTTATCTTTGGTAACGAGTTCGAATTCATGTTTTCTTCATATTAACGAGTTCAAATTCGTGTTTTTCTCGGGTAACGAGTTGTCCTTGAAGAAAAAAAGGTTTTTTCTCCGATAACGAGTGGACATCGCCGGAAATTTGTGTTTTCCTTTATAACGAGTAGAAATTTGAGTCTTATCTTTGGTAACGAGTTCGAATTCATGTTTTCTTCATATTAACGAGTTCAAATTCGTGTTTTTCTCGGGTAACGAGTTGTCCTTGAAGAAAAAAAGGTCTTTTCGATGATAACGAGTGGACATCGCCGGAAATTTGTGTTTTCCCTTTATAACGAGTAGAAATTTGTGTTTTATCTTTGGTAACGAGTTCGAATTCATGTTTTCTTCATATTAACGAGTTCAAATTCGTGTTTTTCTCTGGTAACGAGTTGTCCTTGAAGAAAAAAAGGTCTTTTCTCTAATAACGAGTGGACATCGCCGGAAATTTGTGTTTTCCCTTTATAACGAGTAGAAATTTGTGTTTTATCTTTGGTAACGAGTTCGAATTCATGTTTTCTTCATATTAACGAGTTCAAATTCGTGTTTTTCTCGGGTAACGAGTTGTCCTTGAAGAAAAAAGGTTTTTTCTCTGATAACGAGTGGACATCGCCGGAAATTTGTGTTTTCCCTTTATAACGAGTAGAAATTTGTGTTTTATCTTTGGTAACGAGTTCGAATTCATGTTTTCATCATATTAACGAGTTCAAATTCGTGTTTTTCTCGGGTAACGAGTTGTCCTTGAAGAAAAAAAGGTTTTTTCTCTGATAACGAGTGGACATCGCCGGAAATTTGTGTTTTCCCTTTATAACGAGTAGAAATTTGTGTTTTATCTTTGGTAACGAGTTCGAATTCATGTTTTCTTCATATTAACGAGTTCAAATTCGTGTTTTTCTCGGGTAACGAGTTGTCCTTGAAGAAAAAAAGGTTTTTTCTCTGATAACGAGTGGACATCGCCGGAAATTTGTGTTTTCCCTTTATAACGAGTAGAAATTTGTGTTTTATCTTTGGTAACGAGTTTGAATTCATGTTTTCTTCATATTAACGAGTTCAAATTCGTTTTTTTCTCGGGTAACGAGTTGTCCTTGAAGAAAAAAAGGTTTTTTCTCCGATAACGAGTGGACATCGCCGGAAATTTGTGTTTTCCCTTTATAACGAGTAGAAATTTGTGTTTTGTCTTTGGTAACGAGTTCGAATTCATGTTTTCTTCATATTAACGAGTTCAAATTCATGTTTTTCTCGGGTAACGAGTTGTCCTTGAAGAAAAAAAGGTCTTTTCGATGATAACGAGTGGACATCGCCGGAAATTTGTGTTTTCCCTTTATAACGAGTAGAAATTTGTGTCTTATCTTTGGTAACGAGTTCGAATTCATGTTTTCTTCATATTAACGAGTTCAAATTCGTGTTTTTCTCGTGTAACGAGTTGTCCTTGAAGAAAAAAAGGTCTTTTCTCTAATAACGAGTGGACATCGCCGGAAATTTGTGTTTTCCCTTTATAACGAGTAGAAATTTGTGTTTTATCTTTGGTAACGAGTTCGAATTCATGTTTTCTTCATATTAACGAGTTCAAATTCGTGTTTTTCTCTGGTAACGAGTTGTCCTTGAAGAAAAAAAGGTCTTTTCTCTAATAACGAGTGGACATCGCCGGAAATTTGTGTTTTCCCTTTAAAACGAGTAGAAATTTGTGTTTTATCTTTGGTAACGAGTTCGAATTCATGTTTTCTTCATATTAACGAGTTCAAATTCGTGTTTTTCTCGGGTAACGAGTTGTCCTTGAAGAAAAAAAGGTTTTTTCTCCGATAACGAGTGGACATCGCCGGAAATTTGTGTTTTCCCTTTATAACGAGTAGAAATTTGTGTTTTATCTTTGGTAACGAGTTCGGATTCATGTTTTCATCATATTAACGAGTTCAAATTCGTGTTTTTCTCGGGTAACGAGTTGTCCTTGAAGAAAAAAAGGTTTTTTCTCTGATAACGAGTGGACATCGCCGGAAATTTGTGTTTTCCCTTTATAACGAGTAGAAATTTGTGTTTTATCTTTGGTAACGAGTTCGAAATCATGTTTTCTTCATATTAACGAGTTCAAATTCGATTTTTTCTCGGGTAACGAGTTGTCCTTGAAGAAAAAAAGGTTTTTTCGATGATAACGAGTGGACATCGCCGGAAATTTGTGTTTTCCCTTTATAACGAGTAGAAATTTGTGTTTTATCTTTGGTAACGAGTTCGAATTCATGTTCTCTTCATATTAACGAGTTCAAATTCGTGTTTTTCTCGGGTAACGAGTTGTCCTTGAAGAAAAAAAGGTTTTTTCACTGATAACGAGTGGACATCGCCGGAAATTTGTGTTTTCCCTTTATAACGAGTAGAAATTTTTGTTTTATCTTTGGTAACGAGTTTGAATTCATGTTTTCTTCATATTAACGAGTTCAAATTCGTGTTTTTCTCGGGTAACGAGTTGTCCTTAAAGAAAAAAAGGTTTTTTCTCTGATAACGAGTGGACATCGCCGGAAATTTGTGTTTTCCCTTTATAACGAGTAGAAATTTGTGTTTTATCTTTGGTAACGAGTTCGAATTCATGTTTTCTTCATATTAACGAGTTCAAATTCGAGTTTTTCTCGGGTAACGAGTTGTCCTTGAAGAAAAAAAGGTTTTTTCGATGATAACGAGTGGACATCGCCGGAAATTTGTGTTTTCCCTTTATAACGAGTAGAAATTTGTGTTTTATCTTTGGTAACGAGTTCGAATTCATGTTCTCTTCATATTAACGAGTTCAAATTCGTGTTTTTCTCGGGTAACGAGTTGTCCTTGAAGAAAAAAAGGTTTTTTCACTAATAACGAGTGGACATCGCCGGAAATTTGTGTTTTCCCTTTATAACGAGTAGAAATTTTTGTTTTATCTTTGGTAACGAGTTTGAATTCATGTTTTCTTCATATTAACGAGTTCAAATTCGTGTTTTTCTTGGGTAACGAGTTGTCCTTGAAGAAAAAAAGGTTTTTTCTCCGATAACGAGTGGACATCGCCGGAAATTTGTGTTTTCCCTTTATAACGAGTAGAAATTTGTGTTTTATCTTTGGTAACGAGTTCGAATTCATGTTTTCTTCATATTAACGAGTTCAAATTCGTGTTTTTCTCGGGTAACGAGTTGTCCTTGAAGAAAAAAAGGTTTTTTCGATGATAACGAGTGGACATCGCCGGAAATTTGTGTTTTCCCTTTATAACGAGTAGAAATTTGTGTTTTATCTTTGGTAACGAGTTCGAATTCATGTTTTCTTCATATTAACGAGTTCAAATTCGTGTTTTTCTCGGGTAACGAGTTGTCCTTGAAGAAAAAAAGGTTTTTTCTCTGATAACGAGTGGACATCGCCGGAAATTTGTGTTTTCCCTTTATAACGAGTAGAAATTTGTGTTTTATCTTTGGTAACGAGTTCGAATTCATGTTTTCTTCATATTAACGAGTTCAAATTCGTGTTTTTCTCTCGGTAACGAGTTGTCCTTGAAGAAAAAAAGGTTTTTTCTCTCGATAACGAGTGGACATCGCCGGAAATTTGTGTTTTCCCTTTATAACGAGTAGAAATTTGTGTTTTATCTTTGGTAACGAGTTCGAATTCATGTTTTCTTCATATTAACGAGTTCAAATTTGTGTTTTTCTCGGGTAACGAGTTGTCTTTGAAGAAAAAAAGGTTTTTTCTCCGATAACGAGTGGACATCGCCGGAAATTTGTGTTTTCCCTTTATAACGAGTAGAAATTTGTGTTTTATCTTTGGTAACGAGTTCGAATTCATGTTTTCATCATATTAACGAGTTCAAATTCATGTTTTTCTCAGGTAATGAGTTGTCCTTGAAGAAAAAAAGGTTTTTTCTCTGATAACGAGTGGACATCGCCGGAAATTTGTGTTTTCCCTTTATAACGAGTAGAAATTTGTGTTTTATCTTTGGTAACGAGTTCAAATTCATGTTTTATTCTTATTAACGAGTTCAAATTTGTGTTTTTCTCTGGTAACGTGTTGTCCTTCCGAAAAAATGTCTTTTTCCCTAATAACGATTTGACATCGGCGGAAATTTGTGTTTTCCCTTTATAACGAGTAGAAATTTGTGTTTTTTCTTTGGTAACGAGTTCGAATTCATGTTTTCTTCTTATTAACGAGTTCAAATTTGTGTTTTTCTCTAGTAACGAGTTGTCCTTGCAGATAAAATGTTTTTTTCCCTATTAACGAGTTGACATCGCCGGAAATTTGTGTTTTCTCTTTATAACGAGTAAAAATTTGTGTTTTTTCTTTGGTAAGGAGTTCGAATTCATGTTTTCTTCATATTAACGAGTTCAAATTCGTGTTTTTCTCTAGTAACGAGTTGTCCTTGAAGAAAAAAAGGTTTTTTCTCTGATAACGAGTGGACATCGCCGGAAATTTGTGTTTTCCCTTTATAACGAGTAGAAATTTGTGTTTTATCTTTGGTAACGAGTTCGAATTCATGTTTTCTTCATATTAACGAGTTCAAATTCGTGTTTTTCTCTCGGTAACGAGTTGTCCTTGAAGAAAAAAAGGTTTTTTCTCGATAACGAGTGGACATCGCCGGAAATTTGTGTTTTCCCTTTATAACGAGTAGAAATTTGTGTTTTATCTTTGGTAACGAGTTCGAATTCATGTTTTCTTCATATTAACGAGTTCAAATTCGTGTTTTTCTCGGGTAACGAGTTGTCCTTGAAGAAAAAAAGGTTTTTTCTCTGATAACGAGTGGACATCGCCGGAAATTTGTGTTTTCCCTTTAAAACGAGTAGAAATTTGTGTTTTATCTTTGGTAAGGAGTTCGAATTCATGTTTTCTTCATATTAACGAGTTCAAATTTGTGTTTTTCTCGGGTAACGAGTTGTCCTTGAAGAAAAAAAGGTTTTTTCTCTGATAACGAGTGGACATCACCGGAAATTTGTGTTTTCCCTTTATAACGAGTAGAAATTTGTGTTTTATCTTTGGTAAGTAGTTCGAATTCATGTTTTCTTCATATTAACGAGTTCAAATTCGTGTTTTTCTCTGGTAACGAGTTGTCCTTGTAGAAAAAAGGTTTTTTCTCTGATAACGAGTGGACATCGCCGGAAATTTGTGTTTTCCCTTTAAAACGAGTAGAAATTTGTGTTTTATCTTTGGTAAGGAGTTCGAATTCATGTTTTCTTCATATTAACGAGTTCAAATTCGTGTTTTTCTCGGGTAACGAGTTGTCCTTGAAGAAAAAAAGGTTGAGGAAGATCCAGTCATGGAAAAAAAGTTGATGAGGAACCTGCACAAGATCCAGTCATGGAAGACATTCTTGGTGCAATGGTTGAGGAAGGACCTCCCCCTGCTGGGAGAGATTTGAGTAAAGCAATGGTCATCAGTAGACAACAGGCACAATATAGAGTTGAGGAGCCTATCGATGGACCTACCGATAGTAGAATGACTAGTGGAGTGCCAATTGAAGTTGTCAATGAGTTAAGAACCGTAAGAAATGACATGCAACGAGTTAAGAACTCAATTGGACAGAGCAAGAACGAGAGATTTGAAGAACTCGATGAAGATGGTAAATGATAACGGACAATCTACGATACGGTTGCTTCAAACTTTGCATCTACTCAAAATGCTATGAATGATTTGATACTAGATGTCGGGGGTATCAAAGTTGGAAATAAAGCCAAAGACAAGTCTCTAAAAGACCAACTTCTTTCTATACATGAGAAACTTGACAAGCTTGCTTGAAGCTCCTAAACCCGCTCGAGCTCGCTCGCTTTGCACAACAACCTGCTATGCCCGATCCCAAACTCACCGAAAGGATCAACGACCGGAGGAGACATTGCAATCTAGGATCACTACCATTGATACTAGAACTGGAACCATGGAAGGCCAATTGCATAGAGTGGTTGTATCACGGGAGGGTATTCATGGCCTCATCTCCCGTTTTGTTGATGATGTCACTAAGGGGGAAGAGGGCAAATCGGCCGCGGCAAAGAAAGGAGGCCGCAAGACTCTTTGCACGAAAAGATGGATTGATGATACAAATGCTTTTAGGAGACCCGCACTGGCGAGTTCAACTCACCGATGATCTCCGTCACAATACAAGAAAGAATTTTATAACGAAAGGAGACCTTACCATGATATGGGATTTCATGAAGGCCTTAACTCTTTCTTAAGTTTGAAATTTTGGGAGGCAAGAGTCGAGCCTTAAGGTCAAATTACGAGAGGAGGCGAGAGGTGGAAGAAGTGGCGAGAGGTGATAGGGTGTTGCCTATTACAAAAGCAAAAGACTCACTTAATGAATTCAAGGATCTTTATATGAGATTTGGATTCGAGTGAATGATATCAATCTTGTCCTGCTGAAGCATGGAATTGGTGGAAACAAGTCAACTCTTATATTGATTTCACACTTATTGAAAATGAATGGATGAGGGACATGATAGAAGAAATTAGAGCCTATCAAGAGCAAGCCGAGAAGGCCGGACAAGAAAGAGAGAAGAGACAATAGATCGGCTACTTATCATTATTTTATCTTTGCCGATGCTAGATCGTAATACCGTGAACAAATATTTATAATGAGAAATGATCGAATTTGTTCGTTTTTGTTTTTATCTTTTTGCTTTGCGATTAGGTGAGGGTAGTGGCATCATCACCAAAAAGGGGGAAATTGTTGGACTTATTTCTTAGTTTTGATGATGAGTGCCATACTAGTCGTTATAGTGCAAAGGCAAAAAGATGTCTAGATAAAATGTATAGGTTTATTAGAGTTTGATTCATAAATAGGTTTAATCAAACAAGCATCGTAAAGGTGGCCGATTGATATCGACGGTCGGTCTAGGTCGATAGGGTAGATAGGTCGCAGGCCGGTCCGGAACCCGCCGAAGACCGAAGACCGAAGGCCGAGGGTTCAAACTCGCTTAATGAAGGCTAAGGGATCAAACTTAGTAATTAAAGTCAATGATATGGAATCGCATTTTAGGCAAGTCCGTGATGACCTAAACGATTACATATGCCTTGTGTAGAAGGTCTAAGTTCCACAAGTTGGATGATGTTTGGAACTTGGTTATATTTAAAATGATGTAATCTAACTTCACAAATAAAAGTTAGATAAAAGTAATCACCGCATTATATTTTACAAACAAAATAATGATGTTCGAGCGGAGATCGATTGGTATTACGACGGATGATGAACCCGCGATATATACCTCGATTAACTCAAGATTATTGGAAGATTACATGGATAAGAACAGCCAACTACCTCGACTTATCAAGCAAATCAAAGGATGAGATTAAAAAGACGTTGGGATGATCCTTATTTTTATCCATTGGATACAAGTCAAAGGGGTGGACGGATACGCACCGTCAAAAAGTAATCCCGACGGTGTCGGTCCTATGAATAGTGACGAATGCGGTGCGGATGGGACAAATACAAGGAACGGTCACATTTGAATTTTAAATTCAAGTCACATGCACTCTTACCTATAAATAGAGGACTTTCAACTCAGAAACAAGATGATGAATTTTGGGAAAATTTTAAGTAACAATACCGAGCCGAAAAACACCCCGCGAACCTACCGAGCTTAAGGTCGTTGATCTAGTTATCTTCTTCAAGTGCATTATGTGTTCAAGCCGCATCAAGCATACACACTTGAAGACGCAAGCCGCCGATTACATCATCCTAATCAAGCCGCCGCAACCGAATCATTTATTTGATTCATTCTTTATCTTATAAAGAATCTGCCAAGACAAGAAGCATCCGTTGGGTGTGAAAGACCGTTGGTTTGTGGTGGAGCTGGTGAAGAGGCAATCCTACCCTTCAAGGACTAGTGGAAGACTCGGGAGCGAGCAATCCTACCGTTCCCGCTTTCGCCTTGTGAAGCCATAGTTATTGGTGAAGGACAAGCAACCTAGGATTCTTTGTAACGAGATAACTCAAAGATCACTAGTGAATTTCCTCCAACATCACGGAGAAGAGTGGACCGACAGGATTACATCACCGGAACCACTATAAAATCTCTCTACTTACTTACCGCATTTACTTTCGCACTTAGTCATTATCCATATCAACTCTTGAATCTAGCAACCGAAATCACACACATACACTACCGAGTATCTAATACTTAGTAACATATTTAACAACAAGTAACAAGGCTTAATTTAGATATTATTCCGCCGCACAAATTTAGCAAATCGAACCGTCGGTAGACTACTATTTATCGGCGGGCTGCGAGGTCTCGGCGGACTCGAAGTATCGGCGGTGGCGCCGAAGTTGCGAATTTGTTAACTCCAAAGTTTTAAGTGTTAAGTTTATTCACCCCCCCCCCTCTAAACTTAACTAAAGCCTTTTCAAGGGACCAACAATTGGTATCGAGCGATTAGCTTCGTTCGAAGGAATCCTACTTGTTGTACTTGTGAAAATTCTTTAAAACTTTCTTTCAAGTTACTGATTTTCAAGACTTGCATCATGGACAACACACAGTATGCTAGAACTATGTTGATGTGTTCTCTTGACAGATTTGATGAGTATAAACGTCGAATGCAAGCATATCTTGCTGCTACTCATGATGAGATGATGGATGTACTAACTGAAGGACCACTGGAGATTACAAAGGCAGTAACAGTGGGTGACAGAACTGAGTACATTCCTAAACCAAAGAGAGAATGGAATGCAGAAGACAGAAAAAGAGCAAACCTCAACAACATTGCTATTGATATCATCTACGTAACCTTGGATAGCAATATGTACATGAAGGTCAAAGATTTCAAGACCGCAAAGGAACTTTGGGATAAGATTCACTTAATCAGTGAAGGCACCGATGCAATAAAGAAGAACAAAATCGGTGTGGCGAAAAAGGTTTCAAAAGTTCAAGATGCTACCTAATGAAACCATTGAGCAAATGGAATCAAGATTCAATGCTATATCGGATGAACTTACCCCGCCGAGTGTAAGTTATTCAAAAGAGGAAGTAAACACCAAAATCTTGGAAGCTTTACCTGCAAGAGATGTTTGGAAAATGAAGGTGACCGCAATTGAAGAAATGAGAAAGTTGCATGAAGAAGATACCTTCAAATTGTTCTCTCGATCTTAAGGCCTATGAATTTAGCAAGAAGTGGTGCTCGAAATCGAAAAGGAAGAGCCAAAGACCATCGCATTGGTGCTTCACATCATGAAGAAACATCGGGAGGACAGATGATATGCTAGATGAAATGCAAGAGCAAATTGCCCTACCGAGCAAGAAAATCGAATGATGAAGACCGGAAAGGCCCCTACAAGAAATTTCACAAAGAGGCCTACCGAAAGAAGGAAAGAAGAACCAAAGAAAGATAATGACTATCTATGCTTTCATTGCAAGAAACCAGGACACTTCGGACTCGATTGTCCCGAGTTGAAACAAGGCAAGGAACCCGATTATCTTTGCTTCAACCGTAAGAAGCTCGGACATTTTAGACCGATTGTCCGGACCTACTGAAGACCAAGAGTCAACAAAGAAGACATGGCAAGAAGGCTATGGTTGCTGAAGATGAATCAGGATATGAAGTGGAATCTGAAAAAGGAAATGAATCAGATGACACAACACTGGTTGCTGATATGGAGGATTATGCTTTGATGGCCAATATGGATGAAACTGAGGAGGTATACAACACTGTATCTATAAACACTCCTGCTGGAAGTGATTGTGAATCAACCTGTGGTTCAAATCCTAGAAATTCTGACAACAATGAGACTTTGGATGCCATCCTTAATCAACTGAGGATAATACAATCGGGTTATGAGGTTGTGAAGGCTGAAAAAGAGGCTCTTGAGTTAGAAGTTGGAAGATTGAAAGCCGAATTAAGGGTTTTCAATGGTAAGGAAAAAGAAGTTGGACGAGAATCGATAAGTCCGTCGAACATCCGGCGACCTCGAATCCGCCGAACCATCTTGTTCCAATACGCATACAAATCGGGAAAGGCTTATGGAGATAGAACTGGGCTTGGATTTGGAACTCGGCAATCTAACAAGAGTGGATCCAAGAAGGTTACTTAACCTAATACCGATTTGGTCCTAAGTTTGTGCCCGCACTAGATCCATCTCCCGCAAGGCCGCCGAAGCGGTAAAACCCAATGAGAATGCCTCAAGGAAGCAAAATCGAAGTCTCGAAGTCAACGGCTCTAGTAAAATGAATAAATCTAAAAATAGGACTCGCTTGTGCCTTCTAAGCTCGCCGATAGCGACCCTACTAAGTCTCGCCGGACCACGAAGGGAAAGAAATAGAAATATTCCAAGGATAAGAATCCTAAATCCAAAAATGTTGATCATTCAAGGGATACTTATCTCGGGGGAAAGGTAGATGTTCCCCGCTGATAATGATTGGAATATTCCCGCATCTAATGCTAGAAACAAGAAGTATAACCATACTACTAGGGTAAAACCTAGGCAATGGAATCAGCAGAGGACATACACAAGACCTCAACAGACTCCATATTACAGGGTTGTTCCTAACAGACCGCACACCTATGGTTATGCAAATGTTTCTAACAACAAGAATCATTTCAAACAGCATTATGTACCAAAAGGCCGTAAAACATATGTGGTTCCTACACAACCTACTTGTTAGAACCTATGGATGTGTGGAATACATGTATGAACCAAAGTATGAACCAAAGTATGACACATTTAGGAGAAGACCTTATGGAAACATACCAAGGGTCATGCTTGCCACGACCACTATGGACCCAAACAGTTTGGGTACCTAAAATGCACTAACTTTGTTTTGTAGGGTGTCCGGTACTTTGACAAAGTGGATGTTCCGGACACATGACAAAGAATAAGCACTGTCTAACAAACTTTGTGGCAAAAGATGGTCCAAGGGTGAATTTTGGCAACAAAAATACACCTGGATATACAAGAGGATATGGCACACTTATCAGAAATGGACTTACAATCAAGAATGTGGCATATGTGGATGGACCGGACTACAACTTGCCGAGCACTTTGGACAATTCGTGATAAGGGATACAAGGTCACTTTTGACAAAAACAATTGTATTGTCATTAGTGAGAGAGGTGATCAAGTTGTACTTGTTTGGTAGAAGGCAACGAGAACATGTATGTTGTGGATTGGTCTCTTGCAGTTCCGAAACTGCCTAATTGTGCATACCAAATCGAACTCAATTGGTTATGGCACAAGAAGTTAAATCACTTGAATTTTGATGATATTAATCAGTTGGTGAAAAAGAAGTTAGTGATTGGTTTACCTGAGATCACATTCAAGAAGGATGCTATATGTGATGCATGTCAGCAAGGTAAACAGATAAAGTCAAGTTTCAAGTCAAAGTCTAAACTATCAACTAACGAGTGTTGGAGCTTATGCATATGGATCTTTTTGGACCAATAACTCCAACAAGTGTAACAGAAAGAAATACACCTTAGTAGTTGTGGATGATTTTTCTAGATACACCTGGGTGATATTTATGAACAAGAAAAGTGAGACACTCCAAAGCATGCCTAATCTTTTGAAGAGATTACAAAATGAGAAAAGTTTAACAAATCATAAAGATAAGATCGATCGTGTACCGAATTTCTCAACAAAGTTATAAGAGAATATTGTGAACGAGAATGGTGTACTACATCAACTTGCTCGTCGTGGTACACCTCGGCAAAATGGGGTTGCCGAAAGAAGAAACAGGACATTGAAGGAAGCGGGAAGAACAATGATTTGTGAAGCATTGCTACCGAAAGATATTGGGTCAAGCAAGAATACAAGATGCTATACACAAAACAAACATCGGAAACAAGAAGCCGCCGAAGACACCTTATGAGGTCCGGAATGGAAGGATACCCAACATATCCTATTTCCATCCATTTGGAAGTAAATGTTTTATTCTAAATCACAAAGTTCATTTGAAAACATTCCAACCTAAATCGAGATGAAGGCATATTCTTGGGATATTCTTCGGTCGGCGAGAGCATTCGAGTGTACCGAACAAGAGGTCACTAAAACATGAAGAAACAATCCATGTTGTGTTTGATGAACCTAAGTTTACCGGAATGGAAGATGAAGATCATGAACCTGCTAGGAATCAACAAGTCACCGATCCAGTTGTGTTGAAGTTTTGGAAAGATTCAATGACTTAAAAGTTTCGATATCGCCCCCGCCGAACACCCCGCCGACAATGTTACCGATGCAACAACCGAAGCGGTTCAAGGATCCGCCGACCCCCCGTAGAAGAAACTACGAGCGGACCCTACCGAAGATGATGTTCCCGAAAATCAAAATAACCAAAATCCTCAATGGTTAAGGAATCACCCCGTTGAACAAGTTATTGGCAATGTACAAAGCAAGGTGTGAGGACTAGAAGACAACTGGAAGCTATGTTTACCCGTTTTCTATCTCAAATGGAACCTAAAGTTGTTGAAGAAGCAATTTCGGATCCAGATTGGATAATTGCTATGCAAGAAGAATTAAATGAATTTGAAAGAAATCAAGTTTGGACACTAGTTGAAAGGCCAAGTCATGCAAATATCATTGGTACTAAGTGGGTATACGAAATAAACTTGATGAATCAGTACCATTGTGAGAAATAAGGCCGGACTAGTTGCAAAAGGCTATTCTCAAGCGAAAGGAATAGATTTTGATGAAACTTATGCACCCGTTGCAAGATTGGAAGCTATCGGATTATTCCTAGCACATGCCGCATATAAGAACTTCAAAGTATATCAAATGGATGTCAAGAGTGCATTTTTGAATGGGATCCTAGAGGAGGAAGTGTATGTTCAAGCAACCTCCTGGATTTGAAGTTAAAGATCAAGAAGATAAAGTGTATAGACTCAACAAAGCACTTTATGGATTGAAACAAGCACCAAGAGCATGGTATGAGACTCTATCTCAATTCTTGGTAGACAATGGTTTCACAAAAGGCACAATTGACAAGACTCTTTTCGAGAATCGGTGAAGGGGACAAAGACTTCTGCCGGGTACAAATTTATGTGGATGACATAATATTTGGTTCGAGAATGATTTACTTTGTGAAAAATTTGCAAATCTAATGAAGAGCAAATTCCAAATGAGTATGATGGGAGAAATGAATTACTTTTTGGGATTGCAAGTCAAACAAGTGAATGATGGAATCTTCATTCATCAAACCAAGTATACCAAGGAGTTGTCTTTGAAGAAGTTTGGTATGGAAAATAGCACTAAGAATTCAACCCCTATGAGTACAAACATCGATTAGATGAAGATAAAGAAGGCAAAGATGTTGATCGGACCTTATACGTAAGGATGATAGGCGATCTGCTTTGTACCTCACCGCCCACAGACTGATATATCCTTTGCTTGTAGGTGTTTGTGCAAGATTTCAATCTAAACCAAAAGAAAGTCATTTAGGTGCGGTTAAGAGAATTCTCAAGTATCTTAAAGAGACTTTGGGAGTAGGGATATGGTATTCCAAGGAAGGAAGCTTCAAAGTAATATCCTACTCGGATTCGATTATGCTTGGATGCAAGATTGATAGAAAAAGCACCTCGGAACCCGTCGCTTAATGGGAAATAGACTGGTCTCCTGGGTTTAGCAAGAAACAGAATTCTATTTCAACTTCCACTGCTGAAGCTGAATACATTGCTGCTGGAAGCTGCTGTGCACAAGTACTATGGCTAAGACAACAATTAAGGGATTATGGAATTGAAGAAAGGGAAATTCCAATCATGTGTGACAACACAAGTGCAATTGCAATCACAGAAAATCCTGTTTTGCACTCAAGAACCAAGCACATTGATGTGAGACATCATTTTATAAGAGATCATGTTGAAAAGAAAGATGTGGTGGTTCTATACATTCCTACTGAAGATCAACTTGCTGATATTTTCACTAAACCTCTTGACAGTGAAAGATTTGCTAAATTAAGGACTGAACTTGGAATCATAAAGATTGACTGATATTCAGCAGTGTACTGGAATTCACCAAGGGGATTAGTCTTTGCTATGTTGGGTGAGCTCACTTAGCAGATTAGTCATTGGTATAAACAATTCCATGTACTTATGTTTGGACAATTGAGCAAATGAGGTTGCCAAGGGGATTGGTCTTTGTCATTTTGGGTGAGCTCACTTGACAGATCAGTCATTGGTATTAAACCTCATCTTGTATTATCAATTGAACAAAACAAGAAGAAAACAAGGATCGGCAGAGTACTTTTGTCTCGCAGTGCCGAAGTCTACTTATCGGACACCGCTGCGAGCCCACCCCGCCGAGGATTACCCCGGAGGGAACGTTACTCAGTCAAAGTAATTAAAGTCAAAAAGCATATTGGCGGGATATTTATTTTATCCATTATTACCACAGTCAAACCATCCAACGGTTACAAACGTTATGGAGGAGTAATGGGCCACGTGTCACGACAGCATTTAATCAGATTTAATCGTGGTTACCTCAATGTACGTGCTTTGTGACGGCTTCAACTACCCACTTGTCTATAAAATCGATCGTTATACGACGGCTTCTCCACTTGCAATTTCTCGCTTTATCTCTCGCAAAATCTACATCGTGTGAACACGATTTGAGAGCAATCTTTCTTCATCTTTTTCTTATTTCAATGGCGGAAAGGATTGAGGTTCAAATCGAATCAAGCCAAAGTGTAAGAGGCTATGTTGTTGATGCAAACGAACGGAACCGGCCATTAATATAGGTCGAAGAATAAGAAGGTTTGCGGGCCGGAGAACAAACTCAACATCGATTAGAAACAATATCATACACCAATGTTATTGATTTCGGAAGAATATTGTTATAGAAGAAGGAAGAATCGAAGCATTCAAAACCACTTGTGAATGGTGAGGAGCTTGTAATCTCCTCCAATCTGCCGAGAGAAGTGTTTGGTTTTGAAGAAGTTGTTGATGGTTCGGTCAATCCGAAGCTATGGGATTGGACAAGATGGCTTTTGTAGATCGATCAAGACAAATGCAACTATCAAATCGGTACCAGGCATCAATTGCAAAAACATTGGTAATGAATACAGTCTGCTGAGCAAGCTCATTGCAAAGAACATACTTGGGCTAGTTGGCAGTATGGATACTCTATCAGGACCCAAGATAGAGCTGATGATTATCATTTGCGAAGCATGAAATTTGATTGGGGTGGTTATTTCATTCATTATATGAAGAAAGTAGCCAAGGAGGACAAATTAAAGAAAAGAAAATCAAAGGCCTTACCCCTAGGTTTGATGGTTCAGACCCTGCTGAATCATCCGGAGGTTCCCGATCTTGAACCGCTTGACATAAATCGGTCCGTATACAAGAAGGAGATTGATCATGCGATTCCCGGACTAGATGATGATGAAGAGGTTGCTTTGGAGAGCATGCTTTGATAATGATGATGGAGATGACGGTGATGCTTGGTGGTGAGCGGTGTTCAAAACTAAGAAGATATCCATCAAACCCGCCGCACCAAAGAAAACTGCCGGAAAGAGAAAGAGTGCCGATGTTAGGAAGATTACGAAATCTTGAAATCAAAGAGAACAAGAAAGGAAACAAAGACAGATCGCTCGAGTCCGCCGAGGGTCAAGTGGAGGTTACCGACCTGCCGTAGTCGCAAGAAGAACTGTTGTTGAAATTCGACAAAACAACGAAAGAAGATAGTAGAAAGAGAAAATCTACTTGGACATGATGATGATGATGATGATGATGATGATGATGATGAACCCCTATCCAAGAGGATGAAGGAGGTTGCCAAAAAGAAGAAGTATGGCAAAGGAAAAGAATTGAGAATCTTGGAAAAACAAAAAGTCCAAGAAGAGGTGTCGAGTTGAAGAAGAAGAGGTCATTGAGGCCGAGCCCTTAACTATTATTCCACCGCCTGTAATCGGTGATTCCTCACCGATGAGGTTATTAAGTCTCTTCGGAAGTGAACAGTTGTTGTTGAGCAATCTGTTGAAGAATCACGACGAGTCCGCCGTACCGCAGCCTTCCGTAGAAGATGTTATTGGTGAATCTACCGAAGCCGCACGAGTTGTTGTTGAGCAATCTGTCGAAGAACCACAAGAATCTACCGAACCTCGCCGTGGTAGTTGAAGAGGTGATTGAAGACTTGATTGAAGACCCCGCAAGTTTGGCAATAGTTCGGGGGAAGAGCGATCCGTCGCTAACCCCGCCGATGAGCATGTGAGTCGGGGGAATCAAGTGTGATACAAATGGAAGTAGTAGGTACAACTACACAATCACAACAACTCGCCGATTTTCAAACATCCGTAGAAGAGACCATGAGTCTCGCTTGTTGGGACCTTTGGAGGTCAACAAGCCACCGAAGTGCTCCCAGAGATCTTTCATGCCCTTTGAAAGGCATGTGAAAGAGAGGAAGAAAACCGAAGAATCTGTGGATCCCAAACTTCACAAATTGCTGATTATTTTCAATGGAAGTTTGGTTTCTACAAGAAACAAAAGCCACCGTCGAACCTATGACCGATTTTGAGGAATGGGCTTTTAACAATTTGGGAGTGGAGAACTTGCTTGGATCTGGTTGATACCACTCGCCGCAATCCAGATCGATGGATCTATTTGATGAGCAACGAAGGAGGAGGGTATTAAGTTCGAGATCCAAGAGATGGAGATGATGATTCTTCCTCATCATCCGACTCAAGGGGAGATTTCCCCTCGGGACCGGGAGAACCCGGTGGGACCGCATTGATAAATGATCCACCCGCACAACAACCCACCGGTACGGTAAGTCCGCCGAGGGCCGGCGGATCGAAGAAATGGATGAGGATCTACAAGATCTCACCATGGATGATCTAGAAGCATTGATCAATGAGGGAAGTACATTGAGTGATGGTAGGCTAGTTGATGAATCTGCTACATTTCATGTTGTAGAGCCTGCTGGACAACCTGAAGATGAACAGATTGTTGATTTGGATCAGGAAAAAGCCAGTGACTTTAGTGAACCAAGTGCTAGTTCTGAGGAATCCATTGAATATCAAGATGGATTTGACATTGAAGGCACTCTTACTAAAACTGCCATCATCCTGCACAAGATTGGTCATGCAGAAGGTTTTCAAGTGGATAATACCAATATCTTTAATCCACAGGAAATTGAAGAGGAGGTACAGGTTGCTGGGGTACAAACAGCACCTGGACAAAGGTTGGAACAGGAGGTACAGGCTGCTGAGTCTCAAACAGCACCTGGACACAGGTTGGAACAAACTTTGGGTTTGGAGGAAACCCCTGCTGTTGCTGAGGCTGCTGTAGTGGAGCCTTCTGGAGCCAAGACCACTGTAGGGAAGGATAATCGCAGGCTGCTGGTGTTAATCAAGAAGAACAAATTCTTTGGATTATGACTACGGTGATGAAGAATTTCAAATTTTTGGACAGAAGAAGTTGCTGAGGAACCTGCACAAGATCCAGTCATGGAAGACATTCTTGGTGCAATGGTTGAGGAAGGACCTCCCCCTGCTGGGAGAGATTTGAGTAAAGCAATGGTCATCGGTAGACAACGAGGCACAATATAGAGTTGAGGAGCCTCATCGATGGACCTACCGATAGTAGAATGACTAGTGGAGTGCCAATTGAAGTTGTCAATGAGTTAAGAACTGTAAGAAATGACATGCAACAGTTAAGAACTCAATTGGACAGCAAGAACGAGAGATTTGAAGAACGATGAAGATGGTAAATGATAACGGACAATCTACGATACGGTTGCTTCAAACTTTGCATCTACTCAAAATGCTATGAATGATTTGATACTAGATGTCGGGGGTATCAAAGTTGGAAATAAAGCCAAAGACAAGTCTCTAAAAGACCAACTTCTTTCTATACATGAGAAACTTGACAAGCTTGTCAAGCTCCTAAACCCGCCGAGCTCCTGTCGCTCGCACAACAACAACTCGCTATGCCCGATCCCAAACTCACCGAAAGGATCAACAGACCGGAGGAGACATTGCAATCTAGGATCACTACCATTGATACTAGAACTGGAACCATGAAAGGCCAATTCCATAGAGTGATTGTATCACGGGAGGGTATTCATGGCCTCATCTCCCGTTTTGTTGATGATGTCACTAAGGGGGAAGAGGGCAAATCACCGCAAGAAAAAGGAGGCCGCAAGACTCTTTGCACGAAAAGATGGATTGATGATACAAATGCTTTTAGGAGACCCGCACTGGCGAGTTCAACTCACCGATGATCTTCTCGTCACAATACAAGAAAGAATTTTATAACGAAGGAGACCTTACCATGATATGGGATTTCATGAAGGCCTTAACTCTTTCTTAAGTTTGAAATTTTGGGAGGCAAGAGTCGAGCCTTAAGGTCAAATTACGAGAGGAGGCGAGAGGTGGAAGAAGTGGCGAGGTGATAGGGTGTTGCCTATTACAAAAGCAAAAGACTCACTTAATGAATTCAAGGATCTTTATATGAGATTTGGATTCGAGTGAATGATATCAATCTTGTCCCGCTCGAAGCATGGAATTGGTGGAAACAAGTCAACTCTTATATTGATTTCACACTTATTGAAAATGAATGGATGAGGGACATGATAGAAGAAATTAGAGCCTATCAAGAGCAAGCCGAGAAGGCCGGACAAGAAAGAGAGAAGAGACAATAGATCGCTACTTATCAT
Source organism: Gentiana straminea (assembly GCA_036785695.1). NCBI lineage: Eukaryota > Viridiplantae > Streptophyta > Magnoliopsida > Gentianales > Gentianaceae > Gentiana > Gentiana straminea. Next base: position 144,000 of record JAVUPR010000127.1, on the reverse strand, counting down.
TATTTTATCTTTGCCGATGCTAGATCGTAATACCGTGAACAAATATTTATAATGAGAAATGACTGAATTTGTTCTCGTTTTTGTTTTTATCTTTTTGCTTTGCGATTAGGTGAGGGTAGTGGCATCATCACCAAAAAGGGGGAAATTGTTGGACTTATTTCTTAGTTTTGATGATGAGTGCCATACTAGTCGTTATAGTGCAAAGGCAAAAAGATGTCTAGATAAAATGTATAGGTTTATTAGAGTTTGATTCATAAATAGGTTTAATCAAACAAGCATCGTAAAGGGTGCCGATTGATATCGCCAGATCGGTCTAGGTCGAGGGTAGATAGGTCGCAGGGCCGGTCCGGAACCCGCCGAAGACCGAAGACCGAAGGCCGAGGGTTCAAACTCGCTAATGAAGGCTAAGGGATCAAACTTAGTAATTAAAGTCAAGGATATGGAATCGAGATTTTAGGCAAGTCTCGTGATGACCTAAACGATTACATATGCCTTGTGTAGAAGGTCTAAGTTCCACAAGTTGGATGATGTTTGGAACTTGGTTATATTTAAAATGATGTAATCTAACTTCACAAATAAAAGTTAGATAAAAGTAATCACCGCATTATATTTTACGGACAAAATAATGATGTTCGACGCAGATCGATTGGTATTACGACGGAGACGATGAACCTCGCGATATATACCTCGATTAACTCAAGATTATTGGAAGATTACATGGATAAGAACAGCCAACTACCTCGACTTATCAAGCAAATCAAAGGCCGAGATTAAAAAGACGTTGGGATGATCCTTATTTTTATCCATTGGATACAAGTCAAAGGGGTGGACGGTACCGCATCTTGTCAAAAAGTAATCCCGACGGTGTCGATCCTATGAATAGTGACGAATGCGGTGCGGATGGGACAAATACAAGGAACGGTCACATTTGAATTTTAAATTCAAGTCACATGCACTCTTACCTATAAATAGAGGACTTTCAACTCGAAACAAGATGATGAATTTTGGGAAAAATTTTAAGTAACAATACCGAGCCGAAAAACACCCCGTTTGAACCTACCGAGCTTAAGGCCGCTTGATCTAGTTATCTTCTTCAAGTGCATTCGTGTTCAAGCCGCATCAAGCATACACACTTGAAGACCGCAAGCCGCTGATTACATCATCCTAATCAAGCTACTGCAACTGAATCATTTATTTGATTCATTCTTTATCTTATAAAGAATCTGCTGAAGACAGTGAAGCATCTGTTGGGTGTGAAAGACCGTTGGTTTGTGGTGGAGCCGGTGAAGAGGCAATCCTACCCTTCAAGGACCAAGTGGAAGACTCGGGAGCAGCAATCCTACCTGCGTTCCCGCTTTTCGGTTTGTGAAGCCATAGTTTATTGGTGAAGGACAAGCAACCTAGGATTCTTTGTAACGTATAACTCAAAGATCACTAGTGAATTTCCTCCAACATCACAGAGAAGAGTGGACCGACAAGATTACATCACCCGGAACCACTATAAAATCTCTCTACTTACTTACCGCATTTACTTTCTCGCACTTAGTCATTATCCATATCAACCTGCTCGAATCTAGCAACCGAAATCACACACATACACTACGAGTATCTAATACTTAGTAACATATTTAACAACAAGTAACAAGGCTTAATTTAGATATTATTCCGCCGCACAAATTTAGCAACCGAACCGTCGAACAGACTACGTTTATCGACGGAGCTACGAGGTCTCGCAGACTCTGAAGTATCGAGTGCCGCCGAAGTTGCGAATTTGTTAACTCCAAAGTTTTAAGTGTTAAGTTTATTCACCCCCCCCCCCCTCTAAACTTAACTAAAGCCTTTTCAAGGGACCAACACTTTATAACGAGTATAAATTTGTGTTTTATCTTTGGTAACGAGTTCGAATTCATGTTTTCTTCATATTAACGAGTTCAAATTCGTGTTTTTCTCTCGGTAACGAGTTGTCCTTGAAGAAAAAAGGTTTTTTCTCTGATAACGAGTGGACATCGCCGGAAATTTGTGTTTTCCCTTTATAACGAGTAGAAATTTGTGTTTTATCTGTGGTAACGAGTTCGAATTCATGTTTTCTTCATATTAACGAGTTCAAATTCGTGTTTTTCTCGGGTAACGAGTTGTCCTTGAAGAAAAAAAGGTTTTTTCTCTGATAACGAGTGGACATCGCCGGAAATTTGTGTTTTCCCTTTATAACGAGTAGAAATTTGTGTTTTATCTTTGGTAACGAGTTCGAATTCATGTTTTCTTCATATTAACGAGTTCAAATTCGTGTTTTTCTCGGGTAACGAGTTGTCCTTGAAGAAAAAAAGGTTTTTTCTCCGATAACGAGTGGACATCGCCGGAAATTTGTGTTTTCCCTTTAAAACGAGTAGAAATTTGTGTTTTATCTTTGGTAACGAGTTCGAATTCATGTTTTCATCATATTAACGAGTTCAAATTCGTGTTTTTCTCGGGTAACGAGTTGTCCTTGAAGAAAAAAAGGTTTTCCTCTGATAACGAGTGGACATCGCCGGAAATTTGTGTTTTCCCTTTATAACGAGTAGAAATTTGTGTTTTATCTTTGGTAACGAGTTCGGATTCATGTTTTCATCATATTAACGAGTTCAAATTCGTGTTTTTCTTGGGTAACGAGTTGTCCTTGAAGAAAAAAAGGTTTTTTCTCTGATAACGAGTGGACATCGCCGGAAATTTGTGTTTTCCCTTTATAACGAGTAGAAATTTGTGTTTTATCTTTGGTAACGAGTTCGAATTCATGTTTTCTTCATATTAACGAGTTCAAATTCGTGTTTTTCTCGGGTAACGAGTTGTCCTTGAAGAAAAAAAGGTTTTTTCTCTGATAACGAGTGGACATCGCCGGAAATTTGTGTTTTCCCTTTAAAACGAGTAGAAATTTGTGTTTTATCTTTGGTAAGGAGTTCGAATTCATGTTTTCTTCATATTAACGAGTTCAAATTCGTGTTTTTCTCGGGTAACGAGTTGTCCTTGAAGAAAAAAAGGTTTTTTCTCCGATAACGAGTGGACATCGCCGGAAATTTGTGTTTTCCCTTTATAACGAGTAGAAATTTGTGTTTTATCTTTGGTAACGAGTTCGAATTCATGTTTTCATCATATTAACGAGTTCAAATTCGTGTTTTTCTCGGGTAACGAGTTGTCCTTGAAGAAAAAAAGGTTTTTCTCTGATAACGAGTGGACATCGCCGGAAATTTGTGTTTTCCCTTTATAACGAGTAGAAATTTGTGTTTTATCTTTGGTAACGAGTTCGAATTCATGTTTTCTTCATATTAACGAGTTCAAATTCGTGTTTTTCTCTGGTAACGAGTTGTCCTTGATGAGAAAAAGGTTTTTTCTCTGATAACGAGTGGACATCGCCGGAAATTTGTGTTTTCCCTTTATAACGAGTAGAAATTTGTGTTTTATCTTTGGTAACGAGTTCGAATTCATGTTTTCTTCATATTAACGAGTTCAAATTCGTGTTTTTCTCTGGTAACAAGTTGTCCTTGAGGAAAAAAAGGTTTTTTCTCTGATAACGAGTGGACATCGCCGGAAATTTGTGTTTTCCCTTTATAACGAGTAGAAATTTGTGTTTTCTCTTTGGTAACGAGTTCGAATTCATGTTTTCTTCATATTAACGAGTTCAAATTCGTGTTTTTCTTGGGTAACGAGTTGTCCTTGAAGAAAAAAAGGTTTTTTCTCTGATAACGAGTGGACATCGCCGGAAATTTGTGTTTTCCCTTTATAACGAGTAGAAATTTGTGTTTTATCTTTGGTAACGAGTTCGAATTCATGTTTTCTTCATAATAACGAGTTCAAATTCGTGTTTTTCTCTGGGTAACGAGTTTTCCTTGAAGAAAAAAAGGTTTTTTCTCGGATAACGAGTGGACATCGCCGGAAATTTGTGTTTTCCCTTTATAACGAGTAGAAATTTGTGTTTTATCTTTGGTAACGAGTTCGAATTCATGTTTTCTTCATATTAACGAGTTCAAATTCGTGTTTTTCTTGGGTAACGAGTTGTCCTTGAAGAAAAAATGGTTTTTTCTCTGATAACGAGTGGACATCGCCGGAAATTTGTGTTTTCCCTTTATAACGAGTAGAAATTTGTGTTTTATCTTTGGTAACGAGTTCGTATTCATGTTTTCTTCATATTAACGAGTTCAAATTCGTGTTTTTCTCGGGTAACGAGTTGTCCTTGAATAAAAAAAGGTTTTTTCTCGATAACGAGTGGACATCGCCGGAAATTTGTGTTTTCCCTTTATAACGAGTAGAAATTTGTGTTTTATCTTTGGTAACGAGTTCGAATTCATGTTTTCTTCATATTAACGAGTTCAAATTCGTGTTTTTCTCTCGGTAACGAGTTGTCCTTGAAGAAAAAAAGGTTTTTTCTCTGATAACGAGTGGACATCGCCGGAAATTTGTGTTTTCCCTTTATAACGAGTAGAAATCTGTGTTTTATCTTTGGTAACGAGTTCGAATTCATGTTTTCTTCATATTAACGAGTTCAAATTCATGTTTTTCTCGGGTAACGAGTTGTCCTTGAAGAAAAAAAGGTTTTTTCTCGATAACGAGTGGACATCGCCGGAAATTTGTGTTTTCCCTTTATAACGAGTAGAAATTTGTGTTTTATCTTTGGTAACGAGTTCGAATTCATGTTTTCTTCATATTAACGAGTTCAAATTCGTGTTTTTCTCGGGTAACGAGTTGTCCTTGAAGAAAAAAAGGTTTTTTCTCTGATAACGAGTGGACATCACCGGAAATTTGTGTTTTCCCTTTATAACGAGTAGAAATTTGTGTTTTATCTTTGGTAAGTAGTTCGAATTCATGTTTTCTTCATATTAACGAGTTCAAATTCGTGTTTTTCTCTGGTAACGAGTTGTCCTTGTAGAAAAAAAGGTTTTTTCTCTGATAACGAGTGGACATCGCCGGAAATTTGTGTTTTCCCTTTATAACGAGTAGAAATTTGTGTTTTCTCTTTGGTAACGAGTTCGAATTCATGTTTTCTTCATATTAACGAGTTCAAATTCTTGTTTTTCTTGCGTAACGAGTTGTCCTTGAAGAAAAAAAGGTTTTTTCTCTGATAACGAGTGGACATCGCCGGAAATTTGTGTTTTCCCTTTATAACGAGTAGAAATTTGTGTTTTATCTTTGGTAACGAGTTCGAATTCATGTTTTCTTCATAATAACGAGTTCAAATTCGTGTTTTTCTCTGGTAACGAGTTTTCCTTGAAGAAAAAAAGGTTTTTTCTCGATAACGAGTGGACATCGCCGGAAATTTGTGTTTTCCTTTATAACGAGTAGAAATTTGTGTTTTATCTTTGGTAACGAGTTCGAATTCATGTTTTCTTCATATTAACGAGTTCAAATTCGTGTTTTTCTTGGGTAACGAGTTGTCCTTGAAGAAAAAACGGTTTTTTCTCTGATAACGAGTGGACATCGCCGGAAATTTGTGTTTTCCCTTTATAACGAGTAGAAATTTGTGTTTTATCTTTGGTAACGAGTTCGTATTCATGTTTTCTTCATATTAACGAGTTCAAATTCGTGTTTTTCTCGGTAACGAGTTGTCCTTGAAGAAAAAAAGGTTTTTTCTCTCGATAACGAGTGGACATCGCCGGAAATTTGTGTTTTCCCTTTATAACGAGTAGAAATTTGTGTTTTATCTTTGGTAACGAGTTCGAATTCATGTTTTCTTCATATTAACGAGTTCAAATTCGTGTTTTTCTCTCGGTAACGAGTTGTCCTTGAAGAAAAAAAGGTTTTTTCTCCGATAACGAGTGGACATCGCCGGAAATTTGTGTTTTCCCTTTATAACGAGTAGAAATTTGTGTTTTATCTTTGGTAACGAGTTCGAATTCATGTTTTCTTCATATTAACGAGTTCAAATTCGTGTTTTTCTCGGGTAACGAGTTGTCCTTGAAGAAAAAAAGGTTTTTTCTCGATAACGAGTGGACATCGCCGGAAATTTGTGTTTTCCCTTTATAACGAGTAGAAATTTGTGTTTTATCTTTGGTAACGAGTTCGAATTCATGTTTTCTTCATATTAACGAGTTCAAATTCGTGTTTTTCTCGGGTAACGAGTTGTCCTTGAAGAAAAAAAGGTTTTTCTCCGATAACGAGTGGACATCGCCGGAAATTTGTGTTTTCCCTTTATAACGAGTAGAAATTTGTGTTTTATCTTTGGTAACGAGTTCGAATTCATGTTTTCTTCATATTAACGAGTTCAAATTCGTGTTTTTCTCGGGTAACGAGTTGTCCTTGAAGAAAAAAAGGTTTTCCTCTGATAACGAGTGGACATCGCCGGAAATTTGTGTTTTCCCTTTATAACGAGTAGAAATTTGTGTTTTATCTTTGGTAACGAGTTCGAATTCATGTTTTCATCATATTAACGAGTTCAAATTCGTGTTTTTCTTGGGTAACGAGTTGTCCTTGAAGAAAAAAAGGTTTTTTCTCTGATAACGAGTGGACATCGCCGGAAATTTGTGTTTTCCCTTTATAACGAGTAGAAATTTGTGTTTTATCTTTGGTAACGAGTTCGAATTCATGTTTTCTTCATATTAACGAGTTCAAATTCGTGTTTTTCTCTGGTAACGAGTTGTCCTTGAAGAAAAAAAGGTTTTTTCTCTGATAACGAGTGGATATCGCCGGAAATTTGTGTTTTCCCTTTAAAACGAGTAGAAATTTGTGTTTTATCTTTGGTAAGGAGTTCGAATTCATGTTTTCTTCATATTAACGAGTTCAAATTCGTGTTTTTCTCGGGTAACGAGTTTTCCTTGAAGAAAAAAAGGTTTTTTCTCCGATAACGAGTGGACATCGCCGGAAATTTGTGTTTTCCCTTTATAACGAGTAGAAATTTGTGTTTTATCTTTGGTAACGAGTTCGAATTCATGTTTTCATCATATTAACGAGTTCAAATTCGTGTTTTTCTCGGGTAACGAGTTGTCCTTGAAGAAAAAAAGGTTTTTCTCTGATAACGAGTGGACATCGCCGGAAATTTGTGTTTTCCCTTTGTAACGAGTAGAAATTTGTGTTTTATCTTTGGTAACGAGTTCGAATTCATGTTTTCTTCATATTAACGAGTTCAAATTCGTGTTTTTCTCTGGTAACGAGTTGTCCTTGATGAGGAAAAGGTTTTTTCTCTGATAACGAGTGGACATCGCCGGAAATTTGTGTTTTCCCTTTATAACGAGTAGAAATTTGTGTTTTATCTTTGGTAACGAGTTCGAATTCATGTTTTCTTCATATTAACGAGTTCAAATTCGTGTTTTTCTCTGGTAACAAGTTGTCCTTGAGGAAAAAAAGGTTTTTTCTCTCGATAACGAGTGGACATCGCCGGAAATTTGTGTTTTCCCTTTATAACGAGTAGAAATTTGTGTTTTCTCTTTGGTAACGAGTTCGAATTCATGTTTTCTTCATATTAACGAGTTCAAATTCGTGTTTTTCTTGGGTAACGAGTTGTCCTTGAAGAAAAAAAGGTTTTTTCTCTGATAACGAGTGGACATCGCCGGAAATTTGTGTTTTCCCTTTATAACGAGTAGAAATTTGTGTTTTATCTTTGGTAACGAGTTCGAATTCATGTTTTCTTCATAATAACGAGTTCAAATTCGTGTTTTTCTCTCGGTAACGAGTTTTCCTTGAAGAAAAAAAGGTTTTTTCTCTCGATAACGAGTGGACATCGCCGGAAATTTGTGTTTTCCCTTTATAACGAGTAGAAATTTGTGTTTTATCTTTGGTAACGAGTTCGAATTCATGTTTTCTTCATATTAACGAGTTCAAATTCGTGTTTTTCTTGGGTAACGAGTTGTCCTTGAAGAAAAAATGGTTTTTTCTCTGATAACGAGTGGACATCGCCGGAAATTTGTGTTTTCCCTTTATAACGAGTAGAAATTTGTGTTTTATCTTTGGTAACGAGTTCGTATTCATGTTTTCTTCATATTAACGAGTTCAAATTCGTGTTTTTCTCGGGTAACGAGTTGTCCTTGAATAAAAAAAGGTTTTTTCTCTGATAACGAGTGGACATCGCCGGAAATTTGTGTTTTCCCTTTATAACGAGTAGAAATTTGTGTTTTATCTTTGGTAACGAGTTCGAATTCATGTTTTCTTCATATTAACGAGTTCAAATTCGTGTTTTTCTCTCGGTAACGAGTTGTCCTTGAAGAAAAAAAGGTTTTTTCTCTCGATAACGAGTGGACATCGCCGGAAATTTGTGTTTTCCCTTTATAACGAGTAGAAATCTGTGTTTTATCTTTGGTAACGAGTTCGAATTCATGTTTTCTTCATATTAACGAGTTCAAATTCATGTTTTTCTCGGGTAACGAGTTGTCCTTGAAGAAAAAAGGTTTTTTCTCTCGATAACGAGTGGACATCGCCGGAAATTTGTGTTTTCCCTTTATAACGAGTAGAAATTTGTGTTTTATCTTTGGTAACGAGTTCGAATTCATGTTTTCTTCATATTAACGAGTTCAAATTCGTGTTTTTCTCGGGTAACGAGTTGTCCTTGAAGAAAAAAAGGTTTTTTCTCTGATAACGAGTGGACATCACCGGAAATTTGTGTTTTCCCTTTATAACGAGTAGAAATTTGTGTTTTATCTTTGGTAAGTAGTTCGAATTCATGTTTTCTTCATATTAACGAGTTCAAATTCGTGTTTTTCTCGGGTAACGAGTTGTCCTTGAAGAAAAAAAGGTTTTTTCTCTGATAACGAGTGGACATCGCCGGAAATTTGTGTTTTCCCTTTATAACGAGTAGAAATTTGTGTTTTATCTTTGGTAACGAGTTCGAATTCATGTTTTCTTCATATTAACGAGTTCAAATTCGTGTTTTTCTCGGGTAACGAGTTGTCCTTGAAGAAAAAAAGGTTTTTTCCTTGATAACGAGTTGACATCGCCGGAAATTTGTGTTTTCCCTTTATAACGAGTAGAAATTTGTGTTTTATCTTTGGTAACGAGTTCGAATTCATGTTTTCTTCATATTAACGAGTTCAAATTCGTGTTTTTCTTGGGTAACGAGTTGTCCTTGAAGAAAAAAAGGTTTTTTCTCGATAACGAGTGGACATCGCCGGAAATTTGTGTTTTCCCTTTATAACGAGTAGAAATTTGTGTTTTATCTTTGGTAACGAGTTCGAATTCATGTTTTCTTCATATTAACGAGTTCAAATTCGTGTTTTTCTCGGGTAACGAGTTGTCCTTGAAGAAAAAAAGGTTTTTTCTCGTCGATAACGAGTGGATATCGCCGGAAATTTGTGTTTTCCCTTTATAACGAGTAGAAATTTGTGTTTTATCTTTGGTAACGAGTTCGAATTCATGTTTTCTTCATATTAACGAGTTCAAATTCGTGTTTTTCTCGGGTAACGAGTTGTCCTTGAAGAAAAAAAGGTTTTTTCTCCGATAACGAGTGGACATCGCCGGAAATTTGTGTTTTCCCTTTATAACGAGTAGAAATTTGTGTTTTATCTTTGGTAACGAGTTCGAATTCATGTTTTCATCATATTAACGAGTTCAAATTCGTGTTTTTCTCGGGTAACGAGTTGTCCTTGAAGAAAAAAAGGTTTTTCTCTGATAACGAGTGGACATCGCCGGAAATTTGTGTTTTCCCTTTATAACGAGTAGAAATTTGTGTTTTATCTTTGGTAACGAGTTCGAATTCATGTTTTCTTCATATTAACGAGTTCAAATTCGTGTTTTTCTCGGGTAACGAGTTGTCCTTGAAGAAAAAAAGGTTTTTTCTCGATAACGAGTGGACATCGCCGGAAATTTGTGTTTTCCCTTTATAACGAGTAGAAATTTGTGTTTTATCTTTGGTAACGAGTTCGAATTCATGTTTTCTTCATATTAACGAGTTCAAATTCGTGTTTTTCTCTCGGTAACGAGTTGTCCTTGAGGAAAAAAAGGTTTTTTCTCTCGATAACGAGTGGACATCGCCGGAAATTTGTGTTTTCCCTTTATAACGAGTAGAAATTTGTGTTTTATCTTTGGTAACGAGTTCGAATTCATGTTTTCTTCATATTAACGAGTTCAAATTCGTGTTTTTCTTGGGTAACGAGTTGTCCTTGAAGAAAAAAAGGTTTTTTCTCTGATAACGAGTGGACATCGCCGGAAATTTGTGTTTTCCCTTTATAACGAGTAGAAATTTGTGTTTTATCTTTGGTAACGAGTTCGAATTCATGTTTTCTTCATATTAACGAGTTCAAATTCGTGTTTTTCTCTGGTAACGAGTTTTCCTTGAAGAAAAAAAGGTTTTTTCTCTGATAACGAGTGGACATCGCCGGAAATTTGTGTTTTCCCTTTATAACGAGTAGAAATTTGTGTTTTATCTTTGGTAACGAGTTCGAATTCATGTTTTCTTCATATTAACGAGTTCAAATTCGTGTTTTTCTTGGGTAACGAGTTGTCCTTGAAGAAAAAAAGGTTTTTTCTCTGATAACGAGTGGACATCGCCGGAAATTTGTGTTTTCCCTTTATAACGAGTAGAAATTTGTGTTTTATCTTTGGTAACGAGTTCGTATTCATGTTTTCTTCATATTAACGAGTTCAAATTCGTGTTTTTCTCGGGTAACGAGTTGTCCTTGAAGAAAAAAAGGTTTTTTCTCTGATAACGAGTGGACATCGCCGGAAATTTGTGTTTTCCCTTTATAACGAGTAGAAATTTGTGTTTTATCTTTGGTAACGAGTTCGAATTCATGTTTTCTTCATATTAACGAGTTCAAATTCGTGTTTTTCTCGGGTAACGAGTTGTCCTTGAAGAAAAAAAGGTTTTTTCTCTGATAACGAGTGGACATCGCCGGAAATTTGTGTTTTCCCTTTATAACGAGTAGAAATTTGTGTTTTATCTTTGGTAACGAGTTCGAATTCATGTTTTCTTCATATTAACGAGTTCAAATTCATGTTTTTCTCGGGTAACGAGTTGTCCTTGAAGAAAAAAAGGTTTTTTCTCGATAACGAGTGGACATCGCCGGAAATTTGTGTTTTCCCTTTATAACGAGTAGAAATCTGTGTTTTATCTTTGGTAACGAGTTCGAATTCATGTTTTCTTCATATTAACGAGTTCAAATTCATGTTTTTCTCGGGTAACGAGTTGTCCTTGAAGAAAAAAAGGTTTTTTCTCTGATAACGAGTGGACATCGCCGGAAATTTGTGTTTTCCCTTTATAACGAGTAGAAATTTGTGTTTTATCTTTGGTAACGAGTTCGAATTAATGTTTTCTTCATATTAACGAGTTCAAATTCGTGTTTTTCTCGGGTAACGAGTTGTCCTTGAAGAAAAAAAGGTTTTTTCTCTGATAACGAGTGGACATCACCGGAAATTTGTGTTTTCCCTTTATAACGAGTAGAAATTTGTGTTTTATCTTTGGTAAGTAGTTCGAATTCATGTTTTCTTCATATTAACGAGTTCAAATTCGTGTTTTTCTCTGGTAACGAGTTGTCCTTGTAGAAAAAAAGGTTTTTTCTCTGATAACGAGTGGACATCGCTGGAAATTTGTGTTTTCCCTTTATAACGAGTAGAAATTTGTGTTTTCTCTTTGGTAACGAGTTCGAATTCATGTTTTCTTCATATTAACGAGTTCAAATTCTTGTTTTTCTTGCGTAACGAGTTGTCCTTGAAGAAAAAAAGGTTTTTTCTCGATAACGAGTGGACATCGCCGGAAATTTGTGTTTTCCCTTTATAACGAGTAGAAATTTGTGTTTTATCTTTGGTAACGAGTTCGAATTCATGTTTTCTTCATAATAACGAGTTCAAATTCGTGTTTTTCTCTCGGTAACGAGTTTTCCTTGAAGAAAAAAAGGTTTTTTCTCGATAACGAGTGGACATCGCCGGAAATTTGTGTTTTCCTTTATAACGAGTAGAAATTTGTGTTTTATCTTTGGTAACGAGTTCGAATTCATGTTTTCTTCATATTAACGAGTTCAAATTCGTGTTTTTCTTGGGTAACGAGTTGTCCTTGAAGAAAAAACGGTTTTTTCTCGATAACGAGTGGACATCGCCGGAAATTTGTGTTTTCCCTTTATAACGAGTAGAAATTTGTGTTTTATCTTTGGTAACGAGTTCGTATTCATGTTTTCTTCATATTAACGAGTTCAAATTCGTGTTTTTCTCTCGGTAACGAGTTGTCCTTGAAGAAAAAAAGGTTTTTTCTCTCGATAACGAGTGGACATCGCCGGAAATTTGTGTTTTCCCTTTATAACGAGTAGAAATTTGTGTTTTATCTTTGGTAACGAGTTCGAATTCATGTTTTCATCATATTAACGAGTTCAAATTCGTGTTTTTCTCGGGTAACGAGATGTGCTTGAAGAAAAAAAGGTTTTTTCTCGATAACGAGTGGACATCGCCGGAAATTTGTGTTTTCCCTTTATAACGAGTAGAAATTTGTGTTTTATCTTTGGTAACGAGTTCGAATTCATGTTTTCTTCATATTAACGAGTTCAAATTCGTGTTTTTCTCGGGTAACGAGTTGTCCTTGAAGAAAAAAAGGTTTTTTCTCGATAACGAGTGGACATCGCCGGAAATTTGTGTTTTCCCTTTATAACGAGTAGAAATTTGTGTTTTATCTTTGGTAACGAGTTCGAATTCATGTTTTCTTCATATTAACGAGTTCAAATTCGTGTTTTTCTCGGGTAACGAGTTGTCCTTGAAGAAAAAAAGGTTTTTTCTCCGATAACGAGTGGACATCGCCGGAAATTTGTGTTTTCCCTTTAAAACGAGTAGAAATTTGTGTTTTATCTTTGGTAACGAGTTCGAATTCATGTTTTCATCATATTAACGAGTTCAAATTCGTGTTTTTCTCGGGTAACGAGTTGTCCTTGAAGAAAAAAAGGTTTTTTCTCTGATAACGAGTGGACATCGCCGGAAATTTGTGTTTTCCCTTTATAACGAGTAGAAATTTGTGTTTTATCTTTGGTAACGAGTTCGGATTCATGTTTTCATCATATTAACGAGTTCAAATTCGTGTTTTTCTTGGGTAACGAGTTGTCCTTGAAGAAAAAAAGGTTTTTTCTCTGATAACGAGTGGACATCGCCGGAAATTTGTGTTTTCCCTTTATAACGAGTAGAAATTTGTGTTTTATCTTTGGTAACGAGTTCGAATTCATGTTTTCTTCATATTAACGAGTTCAAATTCATGTTTTTCTCGGGTAACGAGTTGTCCTTGAAGAAAAAAAGGTTTTTTCTCTGATAACGAGTGGATATCGCCGGAAATTTGTGTTTTCCCTTTAAAACGAGTAGAAATTTGTGTTTTATCTTTGGTAAGGAGTTCGAATTCATGTTTTCTTCATATTAACGAGTTCAAATTCGTGTTTTTCTCGGGTAACGAGTTTTCCTTGAAGAAAAAAAGGTTTTTTCTCCGATAACGAGTGGACATCGCCGGAAATTTGTGTTTTCCCTTTATAACGAGTAGAAATTTGTGTTTTATCTTTGGTAACGAGTTCGAATTCATGTTTTCATCATATTAACGAGTTCAAATTCGTGTTTTTCTCGGGTAACGAGTTGTCCTTGAAGAAAAAAGGTTTTTCTCTCGATAACGAGTGGACATCGCCGGAAATTTGTGTTTTCCCTTTGTAACGAGTAGAAATTTGTGTTTTATCTTTGGTAACGAGTTCGAATTCATGTTTTCTTCATATTAACGAGTTCAAATTCGTGTTTTTCTCTCGGTAACGAGTTGTCCTTGATGAAAAAAGGTTTTTTCTCGATAACGAGTGGACATCGCCGGAAATTTGTGTTTTCCCTTTATAACGAGTAGAAATTTGTGTTTTATCTTTGGTAACGAGTTCGAATTCATGTTTTCTTCATATTAACGAGTTCAAATTCGTGTTTTTCTCTCGGTAACAAGTTGTCCTTGAGGAAAAAAAGGTTTTTTCTCGATAACGAGTGGACATCGCCGGAAATTTGTGTTTTCCCTTTATAACGAGTAGAAATTTGTGTTTTCTCTTTGGTAACGAGTTCGAATTCATGTTTTCTTCATATTAACGAGTTCAAATTCGTGTTTTTCTTGGGTAACGAGTTGTCCTTGAAGAAAAAAAGGTTTTTTCTCTGATAACGAGTGGACATCGCCGGAAATTTGTGTTTTCCCTTTATAACGAGTAGAAATTTGTGTTTTATCTTTGGTAACGAGTTCGAATTCATGTTTTCTTCATAATAACGAGTTCAAATTCGTGTTTTTCTCTGGTAACGAGTTGTCCTTGAAGAAAAAAAGGTTTTTTCTCTCGATAACGAGTGGACATCGCCGGAAATTTGTGTTTTCCCTTTATAACGAGTAGAAATTTGTGTTTTATCTTTGGTAACGAGTTCGAATTCATGTTTTCTTCATATTAACGAGTTCAAATTCGTGTTTTTCTTGGGTAACGAGTTGTCCTTGAAGAAAAAATGGTTTTTTCTCGATAACGAGTGGACATCGCCGGAAATTTGTGTTTTCCCTTTATAACGAGTAGAAATTTGTGTTTTATCTTTGGTAACGAGTTCGTATTCATGTTTTCTTCATATTAACGAGTTCAAATTCGTGTTTTTCTCGGGTAACGAGTTGTCCTTGAATAAAAAAAGGTTTTTTCTCGATAACGAGTGGACATCGCCGGAAATTTGTGTTTTCCCTTTATAACGAGTAGAAATTTGTGTTTTATCTTTGGTAACGAGTTCGAATTCATGTTTTCTTCATATTAACGAGTTCAAATTCGTGTTTTTCTCTCGGTAACGAGTTGTCCTTGAAGAAAAAAAGGTTTTTTCTCTCGATAACGAGTGGACATCGCCGGAAATTTGTGTTTTCCCTTTATAACGAGTAGAAATTTGTGTTTTATCTTTGGTAACGAGTTCGAATTCATGTTTTCTTCATATTAACGAGTTCAAATTCATGTTTTTCTCGGGTAACGAGTTGTCCTTGAAGAAAAAAAGGTTTTTTCTCTGATAACGAGTGGACATCGCCGGAAATTTGTGTTTTCCCTTTATAACGAGTAGAAATTTGTGTTTTATCTTTGGTAACGAGTTCGAATTAATGTTTTCTTCATATTAACGAGTTCAAATTCGTGTTTTTCTCGGGTAACGAGTTGTCCTTGAAGAAAAAAAGGTTTTTTCTCTGATAACGAGTGGACATCACCGGAAATTTGTGTTTTCCCTTTATAACGAGTAGAAATTTGTGTTTTATCTTTGGTAAGTAGTTCGAATTCATGTTTTCTTCATATTAACGAGTTCAAATTCGTGTTTTTCTCTCGGTAACGAGTTGTCCTTGAAGAAAAAAAGGTTTTTTCTCTGATAACGAGTGGACATCGCCGGAAATTTGTGTTTTCCCTTTATAACGAGTAGAAATTTGTGTTTTATCTTTGGTAACGAGTTCGAATTCATGTTTTCTTCATAATAACGAGTTCAAATTCGTGTTTTTCTCTGGTAACGAGTTTTCCTTGAAGAAAAAAAGGTTTTTTCTCGATAACGAGTGGACATCGCCGGAAATTTGTGTTTTCCTTTATAACGAGTAGAAATTTGTGTTTTATCTTTGGTAACGAGTTCGAATTCATGTTTTCTTCATATTAACGAGTTCAAATTCGTGTTTTTCTTGGGTAACGAGTTGTCCTTGAAGAAAAAAAGGTTTTTTCTCGATAACGAGTGGACATCGCCGGAAATTTGTGTTTTCCCTTTATAACGAGTAGAAATTTGTGTTTTATCTTTGGTAACGAGTTCGTATTCATGTTTTCTTCATATTAACGAGTTCAAATTCGTGTTTTTCTCGGGTAACGAGTTGTCCTTGAATAAAAAAAGGTTTTTTCTCGATAACGAGTGGACATCGCCGGAAATTTGTGTTTTCCCTTTATAACGAGTAGAAATTTGTGTTTTATCTTTGGTAACGAGTTCGAATTCATGTTTTCTTCATATTAACGAGTTCAAATTCGTGTTTTTCTCTCGGTAACGAGTTGTCCTTGAAGAAAAAAAGGTTTTTTCTCTCGATAACGAGTGGACATCGCCGGAAATTTGTGTTTTCCCTTTATAACGAGTAGAAATTTGTGTTTTATCTTTGGTAACGAGTTCGAATTCATGTTTTCTTCATATTAACGAGTTCAAATTCATGTTTTTCTCGGGTAACGAGTTGTCCTTGAAGAAAAAAAGGTTTTTTCTCTGATAACGAGTGGACATCGCCGGAAATTTGTGTTTTCCCTTTATAACGAGTAGAAATTTGTGTTTTATCTTTGGTAACGAGTTCGAATTCATGTTTTCTTCATATTAACGAGTTCAAATTCGTGTTTTTCTCGGGTAACGAGTTGTCCTTGAAGAAAAAAAGGTTTTTTCTCTGATAACGAGTGGACATCACCGGAAATTTGTGTTTTCCCTTTATAACGAGTAGAAATTTGTGTTTTATCTTTGGTAAGTCGTTCGAATTCATGTTTTCTTCATATTAACGAGTTCAAATTCGTGTTTTTCTCTGGTAACGAGTTGTCCTTGTAGAAAAAAAGGTTTTTTCTCTGATAACGAGTGGACATCGCCGGAAATTTGTGTTTTCCCTTTATAACGAGTAGAAATTTGTGTTTTATCTTTGGTAACGATTTCGAATTCATGTTTTCTTCATATTAACGAGTTCAAATTCGTGTTTTTCTCGGGTAACGAGTTGTCCTTGAAGAAAAAAAGGTTTTTTCTCTGATAACGAGTGGACATCGCCGGAAATTTGTGTTTTCCCTTTATAACGAGTATAAATTTGTGTTTTATCTTTGGTAACGCGTTCGAATTCATGTTTTCTTCATATTAACGAGTTCAAATTCGTGTTTTTCTCGGGTAACGAGTTGTCCTTGAAGAAAAAAAGGTTTTTTCTCTGATAACGAGTGGACATCGCCGGAAATTTGTGTTTTCCCTTTATAACGAGTAGAAATTTGTGTTTTATCTTTGGTAACGAGTTCGAATTCATGTTTTCTTCATATTAACGAGTTCAAATTCGTGTTTTTCTCGGGTAACGAGTTGTCCTTGAAGAAATAAAGGTTTTTTCTCAGATAACGAGTGGACATCGCCGGAAATTTGTGTTTTCCCTTTATAACGAGTAGAAATTTGTGTTTTATCTTTGGTAACGAGTTCGAATTCATGTTTTCTTCATATTAACGAGTTCAAATTCGTGTTTTTCTCTGGTAACGAGTTGTCCTTGAATAAAACAAGGTTTTTTCTCTAATAACGAGTGGACATCGCCGGAAATATGTGTTTTCCCTTTATAACGAGTAGAAATTGGTGTTTTATCTTTGGTAACGAGTTCGAATTCATGTTTTCTTCATATTAACGAGTTCAAATTCGTGTTTTTCTCGGGTAACGAGTTGTCCTTGAAGAAAAAAAGGTTTTTTCTCTGATAACGAGTGGACATCGCCAGAAATTTGTGTTTTCCCTTTAAAACGAGTAGAAATTTGTGTTTTATCTTTGGTAAGGAGTTCGAATTCATGTTTTCTTCATATTAACGAGTTCAAATTCGTGTTTTTCTCGGGTAACGAGTTGTCCTTGAAGAAAAAAAGGTTTTTTCTCGATAACGAGTGGACATCGCCGGAAATTTGTGTTTTCCCTTTATAACGAGTAGAAATTTGTGTTTTATCTTTGGTAACGAGTTCGAATTCATGTTTTCTTCATATTAACGAGTTCAAATTCGTGTTTTTCTCTCGGTAACGAGTTGTCCTTGAAGAAAAAAAGGTTTTTTCTCGATAACGAGTGGACATCGCCGGAAATTTGTGTTTTCCCTTTATAACGAGTAGAAATTTGTGTTTTATCTTTGGTAACGAGTTCGAATTCAAGTTTTCTTCATATTAACGAGTTCAAATTCATGTTTTTCTCGGGTAACGAGTTGTCCTTGAAGAAAAAAGGTTTTTTCTCGATAACGAGTGGACATCGCCGGAAATTTGTGTTTTCCCTTTATAACGAGTAGAAATTTGTGTTTTATCTTTGGTAACGAGTTCGAATTCATGTTTTCTTCATATTAACGAGTTCAAATTCGTGTTTTTCTCTCGGTAACGAGTTGTCCTTGAATAAAACAAGGTTTTTTCTCTAATAACGAGTGGACATCGCCGGAAATATGTGTTTTCCTTTATAACGAGTAGAAATTGGTGTTTTATCTTTGGTAACGAGTTCGAATTCATGTTTTCTTCATATTAACGAGTTCAAATTCGTGTTTTTCTCGGGTAACGAGTTGTCCTTGAAGAAAAAAAGGTTTTTTCTCTGATAACGAGTGGACATCGCCGGAAATTTGTGTTTTCCCTTTAAAACGAGTAGAAATTTGTGTTTTATCTTTGGTAAGGAGTTCGAATTCATGTTTTCTTCATATTAACGAGTTCAAATTCGTGTTTTTCTCGGGTAACGAGTTGTCCTTGAAGAAAAAAAGGTTTTTTCTCTCGATAACGAGTGGACATCGCCGGAAATTTGTGTTTTCCCTTTATAACGAGTAGAAATTTGTGTTTTATCTTTGGTAACGAGTTCGAATTCATGTTTTCTTCATATTAACGAGTTCAAATTCGTGTTTTTCTCGGGTAACGAGTTGTCCTTGAAGAAAAAAAGGTTTTTTCTCTCGATAACGAGTGGACATCGCCGGAAATTTGTGTTTTCCTTTATAACGAGTAGAAATTTGTGTTTTATCTTTGGTAACGAGTTCGAATTCAAGTTTTCTTCATTTTAACGAGTTCAAATTCATTTTTTTCTCTGGTAACGAGTTGTCCTTGAAGAAAAAAGGTTTTTTCTCTGATAACGAGTGGACATCGCCGGAAATTTGTGTTTTCCCTTTATAACGAGTAGAAATTTGTGTTTTATCTTTGGTAACGAGTTCGAATTCATGTTTTCTTCATATTAACGAGTTCAAATTCGTGTTTTTCTCGGGTAACGAGTTGTCCTTGAAGAAAAAAAGGTTTTTTCTCTGATAACGAGTGGACATCACCGGAAATTTGTGTTTTCCCTTTATAACGAGTAGAAATTTGTGTTTTATCTTTGGTAAGGAGTTCGAATTCATGTTTTCTTCATATTAACGAGTTCAAATTCGTGTTTTTCTCTCGGTAACGAGTTGTCCTTGAAGAAAAAAAGGTTTTTTCTCTGATAACGAGTGGACATCGCCGGAAATTTGTGTTTTCCCTTTATAACGAGTAGAAATTTGTGTTTTATCTTTGGTAACGATTTCGAATTCATGTTTTCTTCATATTAACGAGTTCAAATTCGTGTTTTTCTCGGGTAACGAGTTGTCCTTGAAGAAAAAAAGGTTTTTTCTCGTATAACGAGTGGACATCGCCGGAAATTTGTGTTTTCCCTTTATAACGAGTATAAATTTGTGTTTTATCTTTGGTAACGAGTTCGAATTCATGTTTTCTTCATATTAACGAGTTCAAATTCGTGTTTTTCTCGGGTAACGAGTTGTCCTTGAAGAAAAAAAGGTTTTTTCTCTGATAACGAGTGGACATCGCCGGAAATTTGTGTTTTCCCTTTATAACAAGTAGAAATTTGTGTTTTATCTTTGGTAACGAGTTCGAATTCATGTTTTCTTCATAATAACGAGTTCAAATTCGTGTTTTTCTCTGGTAACGAGTTGTCCTTGAAGAAAAAAAGGTTTTTTCTCTGATAACGAGTGGACATCGCCGGAAATTTGTGTTTTCCCTTTATAACGAGTAGAAATTTGTGTTTTATCTTTGGTAACGAGTTCGAATTCATGTTTTCTTCATATTAACGAGTTCAAATTCGTGTTTTTCTTGGGTAACAAGTTGTCCTTGAACAAAAAACGGTTTTTTCTCGATAACGAGTGGACATCGCCGGAAATTTGTGTTTTCCCTTTATAACGAGTAGAAATTTGTGTTTTATCTTTGGTAACGAGTTCGAATTCATGTTTTCTTCATAATAACGAGTTCAAATTCGTGTTTTTCTCTCGGTAACGAGTTGTCCTTGAAGAAAAAAAGGTTTTTTCTCCGATAACGAGTGGACATCGCCGGAAATTTGTGTTTTCCCTTTATAACGAGTAGAAATTTGTGTTTTATCTTTGGTAACGAGTTCGAATTCATGTTTTCTTCATATTAACGAGTTCAAATTCGTGTTTTTCTTGGGTAACAAGTTGTCCTTGAACAAAAAACGGTTTTTTCTCTGATAACGAGTGGACATCGCCGGAAATTTGTGTTTTCCCTTTATAACGAGTAGAAATTTGTGTTTTATCTTTGGTAACGAGTTCGAATTC
The DNA here is from genome assembly GCA_036785695.1 of Gentiana straminea. Lineage (NCBI taxonomy): Eukaryota > Viridiplantae > Streptophyta > Magnoliopsida > Gentianales > Gentianaceae > Gentiana > Gentiana straminea. The sequence continues at coordinate 123,869 of JAVUPR010000127.1, read as the reverse complement.
ATGTTTTCTTCATAATAACGAGTTCAAATTCGTGTTTTTCTCTCGGGTAACGAGTTGTCCTTGAAGAAAAAAAGGTTTTTTCTCGATAACGAGTGGACATCGCCGGAAATTTGTGTTTTCCCTTTATAACGAGTAGAAATTTGTGTTTTATCTTTGGTAACGAGTTCGAATTCATGTTTTCTTCATATTAACGAGTTCAAATTCGTGTTTTTCTCGGGTAACGAGTTGTCCTTGAAGAAAAAAAGGTTTTTTCTCGATAACGAGTGGACATCACCGGAAATTTGTGTTTTCCCTTTATAACGAGTAGAAATTTGTGTTTTATCTTTGGTAAGGAGTTCGAATTCATGTTTTCTTCATATTAACGAGTTCAAATTCGTGTTTTTCTCTGGTAACGAGTTGTCCTTGAAGAAAAAAGGTTTTTTCTCTGATAACGAGTGGACATCGCCGGAAATTTGTGTTTTCCCTTTATAACGAGTAGAAATTTGTGTTTTATCTTTGGTAAGGAGTTCGAATTCATGTTTTCTTCATATTAACGAGTTCAAATTCGTGTTTTTCTCTGGTAACGAGTTGTCCTTGAAGAAAAAAAGGTTTTTTCTCTGATAACGAGTGGACATCGCCGGAAATTTGTGTTTTCCCTTTATAACGAGTAGAAATTTGTGTTTTATCTTTGGTAACGAGTAGAAATTTGTGTTTTACACTCAGCAGAGTAAGCTCATCTAAGATTGCATTGAATCTGACTCCATTTGCTCAATGGTTTCATTAGGTAGCATTTTGAACTTTTGAAACCTTTTTCTTCGCCACACCGATTTTGTTCTTCTTTATTGCATCGGTTGCCTTCACGATTAAGTGAATCTTATCCCAAAGTTCCTTTGCGGTCTTGCAATCTTTGACTTTCATGTACATATTGCTATCCAAGGTTCTTAGATGATATCAATAGCAATGTTGTTGAGGTTTGCTCTTTTCCTCGTCTTCGCATTCCATTCTCTCTTTGGTTTAGGAATGTACTCGCTTCGTCACCCATTCTTGCCTTTGTAATCTCCAAAGGGTGGTCCTTCGCTTAGTACATCCATCATCTCATCATGAGTAGCAGCAAGATATGCCCGCATTCGACGTTTATACTCATCAAATCTATCAAGAGAGCACATCAACATGGTTCTAGCATATCCGTGTGTTATCCATGATGCAAGTCTTGAAAATCGGTAACTTGAAAGAAAGTTTTAAAGAATTTTCACAAGCACAACAAGTAGGATTCCTTCGGAACGAAGCACTCGCTCCGATACCAATTGTTGGTCCCTTGAAAAGGCTTTAGTTAAGTTTAGAGGGGGGGGTGAATAAACTTAACAATTAAAACTTTGGAGTTAACAAATTCGCAACTTCGAGCGGCAATCCGCGATACTTCGATAGTCTGTCGAGACCTCGCAGCTCCGCCGATAAACGTAGTCTCGACGGTTCAATTTGCTGAATTTGTGCGGCGGAATAATATCAAAATTAAGCCTTGTTACTTGTTGTTAAATATGTTACTAAGTATTAGATACTCGTAGTGTGTGTGTGTGATTTCGCTTGCTAGATTCGACAGTTGATATGAATAAAGACTAAGTGCGAGAAAATAAATGCGGTAAGTAAGTAGAGAGATTTTTATAGTGGTTCCGGTGATGTAATCCCGTACGTCCACTCTTCTCCCGTGATGTTGGAGGAAATTCACTAGTAATCTTTGAGTTATCTCGTTACAAAGAATCCTAGGTTGCTTGTCCTTCACCAATAACTATGGCTTCACAAACCGAAAACTAAGAACAGTAGGATTGCGCTCCCGAGTCTTCCACTTTGGTCCTTGAAGGGTAGAATTGCCTCTTCACCACTCCACCACAAACCAACAATCTTTCACACCTAACCGATGCTTCACTGTCTTCGACGGGTTCTTTATAAAATAAAGAATGAATCAAGTAAATGATTCATTGCGGCGCTTGATTAGGATGAATAATCGACACTTGCGCCTTCAAGTGTGTATGCTTGATGCAAATTGAACACGTAATGCACTTGAAGAGTATAACTAGATCAAGAAATTTAAGCTCGGTAAGTTCGACAGGGTGTTTTTCACTCGGTGTTATCACTTAAAGTTTATCCCAAAATTCATCATCTTTTTCTTGAGTTGAAAGTCCTCTATTTATAGGTAGGAATGCATGTGACTTGAATTTGAAATTCAAATGTGACCGTTCCTTGTATTTGTCCCATCCGCACGCATTCCGTCACTATTCATAGGATCGACACCGTCGGATTACTTTTTGACAAAGGTGCGGTCCGTCCACCCCTTTGACTTGTATCCAATGGATAAAAATATGGATCATCCCAACGTCTTTTTAATCTCACCTTTGATTTGCTTGATAAGTCGAGGTAGTTGGTGTTCTTATCCATGTAACTTCCCAATAATCTTGAATTGATCGAGGTATATATCGGCGGGTTCATCGATCCGTCGTAAAACCAATCGATCTGTCGAACATCATATTTTTGTCTCAAAATATAATGCAACTGAATCTTTTTATCCAACTTTTGTTTGTGAAGTTAGATTACATCATTTAAAGTATAACCAAGTTCCAAGCATCATCTAACTTGTGGAACTTAGACCTTCTACACAAGATATATGTAATCGGTTTAGGTCATCACGTACTTGCCTAAATTCGATTCCATATCCTTGACATTAAATACTAAGTTTGATCCCTTAGCCTTCATTCACCGAGTTTGAACCCTCGGCCTTCGATCTTCGCTTCGGCGGGTTCTAGACCGCCCTACGACCTATCTACCCTACCGACCTAGATCGGTCTGTCGATAAACAATCGCGACCATTTACGATGCTTGTTTGATCAAACCTATTTATGAATCAAACTCTAATAAACCTATACATTTTATCTAGACATCTTTTTGCCTTTGCACTATAACGGCTAGTATGGCACTCATCATCAAAACTAAGAAATAAGTCCAACAATTTCCCCCTTTTTGGTGATGATGCCACTACCCTCACCTAATCGGCAAAGCAAAAAGATAAAAACACAAACGAACAAATTCAGTCATTTCTCATTATAAACATTTGTTCACGATTATTACAACTAGATACGGCAAAGATAAACAATGAAAAGTAGCCGATCTATTGTCTCTTTTCTCTTTCTTGTCTAGCCTTCTCGGCTTGCTCTTGATAGGCTCTGATCTCTTCTATCATTTCAACCATCCATTCATTCTCAATAAGTGTAAAGTCAATATAAGAATTGACTTGTTTCCACCAATTCCATGCTTCAGGGCGGGACAAGATTGATCGATTCACCCCGAAGCCAAACTTCATATACGACTCCTTAAATTCATTCGGTGAATCTTTTGCTTTTGTAATTGGCGGCACCTTTTCACCTCTCGCTACTCCTTCGTCTCTGGTAGATGCTCTTAAAGCTCTAATCCTTGCCTCCCAAAACTTCAAGCTCAAGAAGGAGTTGAGACCTTCATGAAATCCCATGTCACGATAGGGTCTCCTTCTCGTTGTAAAACTCTTTCTTGTACTTGTGATAGGAGATCATCGGTAGTTGCACTCGCCAGTGCGCAAAGGTTGCCTAAAGGCATTTGTATCATCGATCCATCTCTTTTGTGCAAAGAGTCTAGCAGCCTCCTTTGCTTCGGACTGATTGGCCCTCTTCCCCCTTAGTGACATCATCAACAAAACGTGAGATGAGGCCATGAATAGCTTCCCGTGATACTATCACTCGTGTAATTGACCCGCCATAGTTCCGCTCTAGTATCAAGAGAAGTAATCCTTGATTGCGAGTCTCTTCCAAATCTGTTGATCCTTTCGGTAGAATTTGGGATCGGGCATAGCAGTTGTTGTGCGGCGGCGAGCTCGGCGGCTTCAAAGCTTGTCAAGTTTTTGATGAATGGATGTAAATTGATCTTTCAAAAACTTGTCCTTCAAGTGTGTTCCCTTGCTTGATATATCTCACATCATATATCATATCATTCAAAGCATTTTGAGTGGAAGCAAAGTTTGAAGCAAATTTGTATTAGCGGATTGTCCGTTTTCATTGACCATCTTCATCGCTTCTTCAAATCTCTCGTTCTTGCTCGTCCAATTGAGTTCTTAACTCGTTGCATATCATTTCTTACGGTTCTTAACTCATTGACAACTTCAATTGGCACTCCACCGGCCATTCTACGTCGGTAGATCCATCGCCGTGCTCCTCAACTCTATATTGTGCCTCGTTGTCCGCGATGACCATGGCCCTACTCAAATCTCTCCCGGCGGGGGGAGGTCCTTCCTCAACCATTGCACCAAGAATGTCTTCCATGATCGCATCTTGTGCAGTTCCTCAAAAACTTCTTCCCGTCCAAAAATTTGAAATTCTTCATCATCGTAATTATAGTCCAAGAAATTGCTCATCCTCATTAACGGCGGTCCGCGACTATCTTTTCCTACAAGGTGGCATTGGCTCCAGCGAGCTCCACTACAAAGAAATTTCATCAATAACAGGGGTTTCCTCCAAACCCAAACCTGGTTCCAACCTTTGTCCAGGTGTTTGTTTGAGACTCGCCAGCGGCTCGTACCTCTGTTCCAACCTTTGTGCGAGTCTTGTTTGTATCCCGGCAAGAACTCCGTACCTCCTCTTCAACTTCCCGTGGATTGAATATATTGGTATTATCCACTTGGAAACCTTCAAAGATGACCAATCTTGGTCGAATCATGGCGCTTTTGGTGAGAATTCCTTCAAAGTCAAATCCTCTTTGATATTCAATGGATTCCTCGAACTAGCACTTGGTTCACGAAGTCGTGGTCTTTTCCACATCCAAATCAACATTCGTACATCTTCGGGTTGTGCGGTAGGCTCTACAACATGAAATGTACTTGGTTCATCACCACCTACCAAGTACTCAAATTTATTCCTTCATTTATCAAGGCTTCTAGATCATCCATGGTGAGATCTTGTAGATCCTCATCCATTTCTCCAGTCTGCTGGCCCACAGCAGACTTACCAAGCATACCGGTGGACCGTTGTGTGCGAGTGGATCATTTATCAAAGCAGTCCCACTAGGTTCTCCTGGTCCTGAGGGAAAATCTCCTCTACTATCTGATGATGAAGAGGAATCATCAGGACCATCTCTTGGATCTCTAAACTTGATACCCTCCTCCTTCGTTGCTCATCAAACGGATCCATCGCCTTGATTGCGGCAAGGTTGTATCAATCGATCCACCAAGTTCTCCACTCCCAGGTTGTCAAAAACCCATTCTTCAAAATCTGTCATTGGTTGAGCAAATGGTTTTTGTCTTTTGTAGAACCCAAACTTCCACCGGAAGTAATCGCAATTTGTCAAGTTTGGGATCCACAAACTCTTCGCTTTTCTTGCTCTTTTTCACATGCCTCTCAAATGGCATAAAAGATCTTCGGGAGCAGCTCCGTAGCTTGTTGACCTCCAAAGGTTCCAACAAGCGATTCAAGGTATCTTCTACGGATGTTTGAAAGTCGGCGGGTTGCTTTGTGATGGTGCATTTGTACCTACTACTTCCATCCGTATCACACTTGGTTCCCCCGACTTACATGCTCATCGCGGGGTTAGCGACAGATCGCTCTTCCCCCGAACTATTGCCAAATTTGCGGGGTCTTCAACCAAGTCTCCAATCACCTCTTCAACCACCACGGCGGTTCGGGTTCGGTGGTTTGCTTGTGGTTCTTCGGTGGATGCTACGGCGAGCTCGGGGTCGATGACTCGCAGTACATCCTCTACAGATTGCTCAAAAACAACGTGTTCGAAGATCGATGGACTTGATAACTTCTTCATTGGAGGAATCACCGATAACAACCGGTGGAATGATAGTTAGAGGCTCGGCCTTCAACAAATTCTCTTCTTCCTCCTCTACCGATGCTTCTTCTTGTGCCCTCTGTGCCTCCAAATCTTTCAACTCTTTCCCTTGCCATATTTCTTCTTTTTGGCAACTTCCTTCATCCTCTTGGATAGGGGTTCATCATCATCATCTTTTCTAGTCAATTTTCTTTTTCTACTTGCTTCCTTCTCGTTGTTCTCTAAGAATTTCAACAACAGTTCTTCTTGCAACTACGGCGGGGTCGGTAACCTCCACTTGACCCTCGGCGGACTCGACGATGCAAGTCTTGTCGTTTCCTTTCTTGTTCTCTTTGATTTCAAGATTTCGGTAATCTTTCTATCATCGCACTCTTCTTCCTCTTCCCGGCGAGTTTTCTTTGGTGCGGCGGGTTTGATAGCGAGTGGACAAGGTTTTTCAAATTCATGTTTTTCTCTGGTAACGAGTTGTCCTTGAAGAAAACAAGGTTTTTTCTCTGATAACGAGTGGACATCGCCGGAAATTTGTGTTTTCCCTTTATAACGAGTAGAAATTTGTGTTTTATTTTTGGTAACGAGTTCGAATTCATGTTTTCTTCCTATTAATGAGTTCAAATTCGTGTTTTTCTCTGGTAACGTGTTGTCCTTGAAGAAAAAAATGTTTTTTCTCTGATAACGAGTGGACATCGCCGGAAATTTTTGTTTTCCCTTTATAACGAGTAGAAATTTGTGTTTTATCTTTGGTAACGAGTTCGAATTCATGTTTTCTTCATATTAACGTGTTCAAATTCGTGTTTTTCTCTGGTAACGAGTTGTCCTTGAAGAAAAAAATGTTTTTTATCTGACAACGAGTGGACATCGCCAGAAATTTTTGTTTTCCCTTTATAACGAGTAGAAATTTGTGTCTTATCTTTGGTAACGAGTTCGAATTCATGTTTTTTTCATATTAACGAGTTCAAATTCGTGTTTTTCTCGGGTAATGAGTTTTCCTTGAAGAAAAAAAGGTCTTTTCTCTAATAACGAGTAGACATCGCCGGAAATTTGTGTTTTCCCTTTATAACGAGTAGAAATTTGTGTTTTATCTTTGGTAACGAGTTCGAATTCATGTTTTCTTCATATTAACGAGTTCAAATTCGTGTTTTTCTCTGGTAACGAGTTGTCCTTGAAGAAAAAAAGGTTTTTTCTCTCGATAACGGGTGGACATCGCCGGAAATTTGTGTTTTCCCTTTATAACGAGTAGAAATTTGTCTTTTATCTTTGGTAACGAGTTCGAATTCATGTTTTCTTCATATTAACGAGTTCAAATTCGTGTTTTTCTCTGGTAACGAGTTGTCCTTGAAGAAAACAAGGTTTTTTCTCTGATAACGAGTGGACATCGCCGGAAATTTGTGTTTTCCCTTTATAACGAGTAGAAATTTGTGTTTTATTTTTGGTAACGAGTTCGAATTCATGTTTTCTTCCTATTAATGAGTTCAAATTCGTGTTTTTATCTGGTAACGTGTTGTCCTTGAAGAAAAAAATGTTTTTTCTCTCGATAACGAGTGGACATCGCCGGAAATTTGTGTTTTCCCTTTATAACGAGTAGAAATTTGTGTTTTATCTTTGGTAACGAGTTCGAATTCATGTTTTCTTCATATTAACGTGTGCAAATTCGTGTTTTTCTCGGTAACGAGTTGTCCTTGAAGAAAAAAAGGTTTTTTCTCGATAACGAGTGGACATCGCCGGAAATTTGTGTTTTCCCTTTATAACGAGTAGAAATTTGTGTTTTATCTTTGGTAACGAGTTCGAATTCATGTTTTCTTCATATTAACGAGTTCAAATTCGTGTTTTTCTCTCGGTAACGAGTTGTCCTTGAAGAAAAAAAGGTTTTTTCTCGATAACGAGTGGACATCGCCGGAAATTTGTGTTTTCCCTTTATAACGAGTAGAAATTTGTCTTTTATCTTTGGTAACGAGTTCGAATTCATGTTTTCTTCATATTAACGAGTTCAAATTCATGTTTTTCTCTCGGTAACGAGTTGTCCTTGAAGAAAACAAGGTTTTTTCTCTGATAACGAGTGGACATCGCCGGAAATTTGTGTTTTCCCTTTATAACGAGTAGAAATTTGTGTTTTATTTTTGGTAACGAGTTCGAATTCATGTTTTCTTCCTATTAATGAGTTCAAATTCGTGTTTTTCTCTCGGTAACGTGTTGTCCTTGAAGAAAAAAATGTTTTTTTCTCTCGATAACGAGTGGACATCGCCGGAAATTTTTGTTTTCCCTTTATAACGAGTAGAAATTTGTGTTTTATCTTTGGTAACGAGTTCGAATTCATGTTTTCTTCATATTAACGTGTTCAAATTCGTGTTTTTCTCTGGTAACGAGTTGTCCTTGAAGAAAAAAATGTTTTTTATCTGACAACGAGTGGACATCGCCAGAAATTTTTGTTTTCCCTTTATAACGAGTAGAAATTTGTGTCTTATCTTTGGTAACGAGTTCGAATTCATGTTTTTTTCATATTAACGAGTTCAAATTCGTGTTTTTCTCTGGTAACGAGTTGTCCTTGAAGAGAAAAAGGTCTTTTCTCTAATAACGAGTGGACATCGCCGGAAATTTGTGTTTTCCCTTTAAAACGAGTAGAAATTTGTGTTTTATCGTTGGTAACGAGTTCGAATTCATTTTTTCTTCATATTAACGAGTTCAAATTCGTGTTTTTATCTGGTAACGAGTTGTCCTTGAAGAAAAAAAGGTTTTTTCTCTGATAACGAGTGGACATTGCCGGAAATTTGTGTTTTCCCTTTATAACGAGTAGAAATTTGTGTTTTATCTTTGGTAACGAGTTCGAATTCATGTTTTCATCATATTAACGAGTTCAAATTCGTGTTTTTCTCGGGTAACGAGTTGTCCTTGAAGAAAAAAAGGTTTTTTCTCTGATAACGAGTGGACATCGCCGGAAATTTGTGTTTTCCCTTTATAACGAGTAGAAATTTGTGTTTTATCTTTGGTAACGAGTTCGAATTCATGTTTTCTTTATATTAACGAGTTCAAATTCGTGTTTTTCTCGGGTAACGAGTTGTCCTTGAAGAAAAAAAGGTTTTTTCTCTGATAACGAGTGGACATCGCCGGAAATTTGTGTTTTCCCTTTATAACGAGTAGAAATTTGTGTTTTATCTTTGGTAACGAGTTCGAATTCATGTTTTCTTCATATTAACGAGTTCAAATTCGTGTTTTTCCCGGGTAACGAGTTGTCTTTGAAGAAAAAAAGGTTTTTTCTCTGATAACGAGTGGACATCACCAGAAATTTGTGTTTTCCCTTTATAACGAGTAGAAATTTGTGTTTTATCTTTGGTAACGAGTTTGAATTCATGTTTTCTTCATATTAACGAGTTCAAATTCGTGTTTTTCTTGGGTAACGAGTTGTCCTTGAAGAAAAAAGGTTTTTTCTCCGATAACGAGTGGACATCGCCGGAAATTTGTGTTTTCCCTTTATAACGAGTAGAAATTTGTGTTTTATCTTTGGTAACGAGTTCGAATTCATGTTTTCTTCATATTAACGAGTTCAAATTCGTGTTTTTCTCGGGTAACGAGTTGTCCTTGAAGAAAAAAAGGTTTTTTCTCTGATAACGAGTGGACATCGCCGGAAATTTGTGTTTTCCCTTTATAACGAGTAGAAATTTGTGTTTTATCTTTGGTAACGTGTTCGAATTCATGTTTTCTTCATATTAACGAGTTCAAATTCGTGTTTTTCTCGAGTAACGAGTTGTACTTGAAGAAAAAAGGTTTTTTCTCTGATAACGAGTGGACATCGACGGAAATTTGTGTTTTCCCTTTATAACGAGTAGAAATTTGTGTTTTATCTTTGGTAACGAGTCCGAATTCATGTTTTCTTCATATTAACGAGTTCAAATTCGTGTTTTTCTCGGGTAACGAGTTGTGCTTGAAGAAAAAAAGGTTTTTTCTCTGATAACGAGTGGACATCGCCGGAAATTTGTGTTTTCCCTTTATAACGAGTAGAAATTTGTGTTTTATCTTTGGTAACGAGTTCGAATTCATGTTTTCTTCATATTAACGAGTTCAAATTCGTGTTTTTCTCGGGTAACGAGTTGTCCTTGAAGAAAAAAAGGTTTTTTCTCTGATAACGAGTGGACATCGCCGGAAATTTGTGTTTTCCCTTTATAACGAGTAGAAATTTGTGTTTTATCTTTAGTAACGAGTCCGAATTCATGTTTTGTTCATATTAACGAGTTCAAATTCATGTTTTTCTCGGGTAACGAGTTGTCCTTGAAGAAAAAAAGGTTTTTCTCGATAACGAGTGGACATCGCCGGAAATTTGTGTTTTCCCTTTATAACGAGTAGAAATTTGTGTTTTAGCTTTGGTAACGAGTTCGAATTCATGTTTTCTTCATATTAACGAGTTCAAATTCGTGTTTTTCTCGGGTAACGAGTTGTCCTTGAAGAAAAAAACGTTTTTTCGATGATAACGAGTGGACATCGCCGGAAATTTGTGTTTTCCCTTTATAACGAGTAGAAATTTGTGTTTTATCTTTGGTAACGAGTTCGAATTCTTGTTTTCTTCATATTAACGAGTTCAAATTCGTGTTTTTCTCGGGTAACGAGTTGTCCTTGAAGAAAAAAAGGTTTTTTCTCGATAACGAGTGGACATCGCCGGAAATTTGTGTTTTCCCTTTATAACGAGTAGAAATTTGTGTTTTATCTTTGGTAACGAGTTCGAATTCATGTTTTCTACATATTAACGAGTCCAAATTCGTGTTTTTCTCTCGGTAACGAGTTGTCCTTGAAGAAAAAAAGGTTTTTTCTCTGATAACGAGTGGACATCGCCGGAAATTTGTGTTTTCCCTTTATAACGAGTAGAAATTTGTGTTTTATCTTTGGTAATGAGTTCGAATTCATGTTTTCTTCATATTAACGAGTTCAAATTTGTGTTTTTCTCGGGTAACGAGTTGTCCTTGAAGAAAAAAAGGTTTTTTCTCTGATAACGAGTGGACATCGCCGGAAATTTGTGTTTTCCCTTTATAACGAGTAGAAATTTGTGTTTTATCTTTGGTAACGAGTCCGAATTCATGTTTTCTTCATATTAACGAGTTCAAATTCGTGTTTTTCTCGGGTAACGAGTTGTCCTTGAAGAAAAAAAAAAGGTTTTTTCTCTCGATAAGGAGTGGACATCGCCGGAAATTTGTGTTTTCCCTTATAACGAGTAGAAATTTGTGTTTTATCTTTGGTAACGAGTTCGAATTCATGTTTTCTTCATATTAACGAGTTCAAATTCGTGTTTTTCTCGGGTAACGAGTTGTCCTTGAAGAAAAAAAGGTTTTTTCGATGATAACGAGTGGACATCGCCGGAAATTTGTGTTTTCCCTTTATAACGAGTAGAAATTTGTGTTTTATCTTGGGTAACGAGTTCGAATTCTTGTTTTCTTCATATTAACGAGTTCAAATTCGTTTTTTTCTCGGGTAACGAGTTGTCCTTGAAGAAAAAAAGGTTTTTTCTCGATAACGAGTGGACATCGCCGGAAATTTGTGTTTTCCCTTTATAACGAGTAGAAATTTGTGTTTTATCTTTAGTAACGAGTTCGAATTCATGTTTTCTTCTTATTAACGAGTTGAAATTCGTGTTTTTCTCTCGGTAACGAGTTGTCCTTGAAGAAAAAAGGTTTTTTCTCTCGATAACGAGTGGACATCGCCGGAAATTTGTGTTTTCCCTTTATAACGAGTAGAAATTTGTGTTTTATCTTTGGTAACGAGTTCGAATTCATGTTTTCTTCATATTAACGAGTTCAAATTCGTGTTTTTCTTGGGTAACAAGTTGTCCTTGAAGAAAAAACGGTTTTTTCTCGATAACGAGTGGACATCGCCGGAAATTTGTGTTTTCCCTTTATAACGAGTAGAAATTTGTGTTTTATCTTTGGTAACGAGTTCGTATTCATCTTTTCTTCATATTAACGAGTTCAAATTCGTGTTTTTCTCGGGTAACGAGTTGTCCTTGAAGAAAAAAAGGTTTTTTCTCTCGATAACGAGTGGACATCGCCGGAAATTTGTGTTTTCCCTTTATAACGAGTAGAAATTTGTGTTTTATCTTTGGTAACGAGTTCGAATTCATGTTTTCTTCATATTAACGAGTTCAAATTCGTGTTTTTCTCGGGTAACGAGTTGTCCTTGAAGAAAAAAAGGTTTTTTCTCTGATAACGAGTGGACATCACCGGAAATTTGTGTTTTCCCTTTATAACGAGTAGAAATTTGTGTTTTATCTTTGGTAACGAGTTTGAATTCATGTTTTCTTCATATTAACGAGTTCAAATTCGTGTTTTTCTTGGGTAACGAGTTGTCCTTGAAGAAAAAAAGGTTTTTTCTCCGATTACGAGTGGACATCGCCGGAAATTTGTGTTTTCCCTTTATAACGAGTAGAAATTTGTGTTTTATCTTTGGTAACGAGTTCGAATTCATGTTTTCTTCATATTAACGAGTTCAAATTCGTGTTTTTCTCGGGTAACGAGTTGTCCTTGAAGAAAAAAAAGGTTTTTTCTCTGATAACGAGTGGACATCGCCGGAAATTTGTGTTTTCCCTTTATAACGAGTAGAAATTTGTGTTTTATCTTTGGTAACGAGTTCGAATTCTTGTTTTCTTCATATTAACGAGTTCAAATTCGTGTTTTTCTCGGGTAACGAGTTGTCCTTGAAGAAAAAAAGGTTTTTTCTCTGATAACGAGTGGACATCGCCGGAAATTTGTGTTTTCCCTTTATAACGAGTAGAAATTTGTGTTTTATCTTTGGTAACGAGTTCGAATTCATGTTTTCTTCATATTAACGAGTTCAAATTCGTGTTTTTCTTGGGTAACAAGTTGTCCTTGAAGAAAAAACGGTTTTTTCTCGATAACGAGTGGACATCGCCGGAAATTTGTGTTTTCCCTTTATAACGAGTAGAAATTTGTGTTTTATCTTTGGTAACGAGTTCGTATTCATCTTTTCTTCATATTAACGAGTTCAAATTCGTGTTTTTCTCGGGTAACGAGTTGTCCTTGAAGAAAAAAAGGTTTTTTCTCGATAACGAGTGGACATCGCCGGAAATTTGTGTTTTCCCTTTATAACGAGTAGAAATTTGTGTTTTATCTTTGGTAACGAGTTCGAATTCATGTTTTCTTCATATTAACGAGTTCAAATTCGTGTTTTTCTCGGGTAACGAGTTGTCCTTGAAGAAAAAAAGGTTTTTTCTCTGATAACGAGTGGACATCACCAGAAATTTGTGTTTTCCCTTTATAACGAGTAGAAATTTGTGTTTTATCTTTGGTAACGAGTTTGAATTCATGTTTTCTTCATATTAACGAGTTCAAATTCGTGTTTTTCTTGGGTAACGAGTTGTCCTTGAAGAAAAAAAGGTTTTTTCTCCGATTACGAGTGGACATCGCCGGAAATTTGTGTTTTCCCTTTATAACGAGTAGAAATTTGTGTTTTATCTTTGGTAACGAGTTCGAATTCATGTTTTCTTCATATTAACGAGTTCAAATTCGTGTTTTTCTCGGGTAACGAGTTGTCCTTGAAGAAAAAAAGGTTTTTTCTCTGATAACGAGTGGACATCGCCGGAAATTTGTGTTTTCCCTTTATAACGAGTAGAAATTTGTGTTTTATCTTTGGTAACGTGTTCGAATTCATGTTTTCTTCATATTAACGAGTTCAAATTCGTGTTTTTCTCGAGTAACGAGTTGTACTTGAAGAAAAAAAGGTTTTTTCTCTGATAACGAGTGGACATCGCCGGAAATTTGTGTTTTCCCTTTATAACGAGTAGAAATTTGTGTTTTATCTTTGGTAACGAGTCCGAATTCATGTTTTCTTCATATTAACGAGTTCAAATTCGTGTTTTTCTCGGGTAACGAGTTGTCCTTGAAGAAAAAAAGGTTTTTTCTCTGATAACGAGTGGACATCGCCGGAAATTTGTGTTTTCCCTTTATAACGAGTAGAAATTTGTGTTTTATCTTTGGTAACGAGTTCGAATTCATGTTTTCTTCATATTAACGAGTTCGAATTCGTGTTTTTCTCGGGTAACGAGTTGTCCTTGAAGAAAAAAGGTTTTTTCTCTGATAACGAGTGGACATCGCCGGAAATTTGTGTTTTCCCTTATAACGAGTAGAAATTTGTGTTTTATCTTTGGTAACGAGTTCGAATTCATGTTTTCTTCATATTAACGAGTTCAAATTCGTGTTTTTCTCGGGTAACGAGTTGTCCTTGAAGAAAAAAAGGTTTTTTCTCGATAACGAGTGGACATCGCCGGAAATTTGTGTTTTCCTTTATAACGAGTAGAAATTTGTGTTTTATCTTTAGTAACGAGTCCGAATTCATGTTTTGTTCATATTAACGAGTTCAAATTCGTGTTTTTCTCGGGTAACGAGTTGTCCTTGAAGAAAAAAAGGTTTTTTCTCTGATAACGAGTGGACATCGCCGGAAATTTGTGTTTTCCCTGTATAACGAGTAGAAATTTGTGTTTTAGCTTTGGTAACGAGTTCGAATTCATGTTTTTTTTCATATTAACGAGTTCAAATTCGTGTTTTTCTCGGGTAACGAGTTGTCCTTGAAGAAAAAAAGGTTTTTTCGATGATAACGAGTGGACATCGCCGGAAATTTGTGTTTTCCCTTTATAACGAGTAGAAATTTGTGTTTTATCTTTGGTAACGAGTTCGAATTCTTGTTTTCTTCATATTAACGAGTTCAAATTCGTGTTTTTCTCGGGTAACGAGTTGTCCTTGAAGAAAAAAAGGTTTTTTCTCTGATAACGAGTGGACATCGCCGGAAATTTGTGTTTTCCCTTTATAACGAGTAGAAATTTGTGTTTTATCTTTGGTAACGAGTTCGAATTCATGTTTTCTTCACATTAACGAGTTCAAATTCATGTTTTTCTCTGGTAACGAGTTGTCCTTGAAGAAAAAAAGGTTTTTTCTCTGATAACGAGTGGACATCGCCGGAAATTTGTGTTTTCCCTTTATAACGAGTAGAAATTTGTGTTTTATCTTTGGTAATGAGTTCGAATTCATGTTTTCTTCATATTAACGAGTTCAAATTCGTGTTTTTCTCGGGTAACGAGTTGTCCTTGAAGAAAAAAAGGTTTTTTCTCTGATAACGAGTGGACATCGCCGGAAATTTGTGTTTTCCCTTTATAACGAGTAGAAATTTGTGTTTTATCTTTGGTAACGAGTCCGAATTCATGTTTTCTTCATATTAACGAGTTCAAATTCGTGTTTTTCTCGGGTAACGAGTTGTCCTTGAAGAAAAAAAGGTTTTTTCTCTCGATAACGAGAGGACATCGCCGGAAATTTGTGTTTTCCCTTTATAACGAGTAGAAATTTGTGTTTTATCTTTGGTAACGAGTTCGAATTCATGTTTTCTTCATATTAACGAGTTCAAATTCGTGTTTTTCTTGGGTAACAAGTTGTCCTTGAAGAAAAAACGGTTTTTTCTCTGATAACGAGTGGACATCGCCGGAAATTTGTGTTTTCCCTTTATAACGAGTAGAAATTTGTGTTTTATCTTTGGTAACGAGTTCGTATTCATCTTTTCTTCATATTAACGAGTTCAAATTCGTGTTTTTCTCGGGTAACGAGTTGTCCTTGAAGAAAAAAAGGTTTTTTCTCTGATAACGAGTGGACATCGCCGGAAATTTGTGTTTTCCCTTTATAACGAGTAGAAATTTGTGTTTTATCTTTGGTAACGAGTTCGAATTCATGTTTTCTTCATATTAACGAGTTCAAATTCGTGTTTTTCTCGGGTAACGAGTTGTCCTTGAAGAAAAAAGGTTTTTTCTCGATAACGAGTGGACATCGCCGGAAATTTGTGTTTTCCCTTTATAACGAGTAGAAATTTGTGTTTTATCTTTAGTAACGAGTTCGAATTCATGTTTTCTTCTTATTAACGAGTTCAAATTCGTGTTTTTCTCTCGGTAACGAGTTGTCCTTGAAGAAAAAAGGTTTTTTCTCGATAACGAGTGGACATCGCCGGAAATTTGTGTTTTCCTTTATAACGAGTAGAAATTTGTGTTTTATCTTTGGTAACGAGTTCGAATTCATGTTTTCTTCATATTAACGAGTACAAATTCGTGTTTTTCTTGGGTAACAAGTTGTCCTTGAAGAAAAAACGGTTTTTTCTCTGATAACGAGTGGACATCGCCGGAAATTTGTGTTTTCCCTTTATAACGAGTAGAAATTTGTGTTTTATCTTTGGTAACGAGTTCGTATTCATCTTTTCTTCATATTAACGAGTTCAAATTCGTGTTTTTCTCGGGTAACGAGTTGTCCTTGAAGAAAAAAAGGTTTTTTCTCTCGATAACGAGTGGACATCGCCGGAAATTTGTGTTTTCCCTTTATAACGAGTAGAAATTTGTGTTTTATCTTTGGTAACGAGTTCGAATTCATGTTTTCTTCATATTAACGAGTTCAAATTCGTGTTTTTCTCGGGTAACGAGTTGTCCTTGAAGAAAAAAAGGTTTTTTCTCTGATAACGAGTGGACATCACCGGAAATTTGTGTTTTCCCTTTATAACGAGTAGAAATTTGTGTTTTATCTTTGGTAACGAGTTTGAATTCATGTTTTCTTCATATTAACGAGTTCAAATTCGTGTTTTTCTTGGGTAACGAGTTGTCCTTGAAGAAAAAAAGGTTTTTTCTCCGATAACGAGTGGACATCGCCGGAAATTTGTGTTTTCCCTTTATAACGAGTAGAAATTTGTGTTTTATCTTTGGTAACGAGTTCGAATTCATGTTTTCTTCATATTAACGAGTTCAAATTCGTGTTTTTCTCGGGTAACGAGTTGTCCTTGAAGAAAAAAAGGTTTTTTCTCTCGATAACGAGTGGACATCGCCGGAAATTTGTGTTTTCCCTTTATAACGAGTAGAAATTTGTGTTTTATCTTTGGTAACGTGTTCGAATTCATGTTTTCTTCATATTAACGAGTTCAAATTCGTGTTTTTCTCGAGTAACGAGTTGTACTTGAAGAAAAAAGGTTTTTTCTCCGATAACGAGTGGACATCGCCGGAAATTTGTGTTTTCCCTTTATAACGAGTAGAAATTTGTGTTTTATCTTTGGTAACGAGTCCGAATTCATGTTTTCTTCATATTAACGAGTTCAAATTCGTGTTTTTCTCGGGTAACGAGTTGTCCTTGAAGAAAAAAAGGTTTTTCTATTAACGATAACGAGTGGACATCGCCGGAAATTTGTGTTTTCCCTTTATAACGAGTAGAAATTTGTGTTTTATCTTTGGTAACGAGTTCGAATTCATGTTTTCTTCATATTAACGAGTTCAAATTCGTGTTTTTCTCGGGTAACGAGTTGTCCTTGAAGAAAAAAAGGTTTTTTCTCGATAACGAGTGGACATCGCCGGAAATTTGTGTTTTCCCTTTATAACGAGTAGAAATTTGTGTTTTATCTTTGGTAACGAGTTCGAATTCATGTTTTCTTCATATTAACGAGTTCAAATTCGTGTTTTTCTCGGGTAACGAGTTGTCCTTGAAGAAAAAAAGGTTTTTTCTCTGATAACGAGTGGACATCGCCGGAAATTTGTGTTTTCCCTTTATAACGAGTAGAAATTTGTGTTTTATCTTTGGTAACGAGTTCGAATTCATGTTTTGTTCATATTAACGAGTTCAAATTCGTGTTTTTCTCGGGTAACGAGTTGTCCTTGAAGAAAAAAAGGTTTTTTCTCTGATAACGAGTGGACATCGCCGGAAATTTGTGTTTTCCCTTTATAACGAGTAGAAATTTGTGTTTTATCTTTGGTAACGAGTTCGAATTCATGTTTTCTTCATATTAACGAGTTCAAATTCGTGTTTTTCTCAGGTAACGAGTTGTCCTTGAAGAAAAAAGGTTTTTTCTGATAACGAGTGGACATCGCCGGAAATTTGTGTTTTCCCTTTATAACGAGTAGAAATTTGTGTTTTATCTTTGGTAACGAGTTCGAATTCATGTTTTCTTCATATTAACGAGTTCAAATTCGTGTTTTTCTCGGGTAACGAGTTGTCCTTGAAGAAAAAAAGGTTTTTTCTCGATAACGAGTGGACATCGCCGGAAATTTGTGTTTTCCCTTTATAACGAGTAGAAATTTGTGTTTTATCTTTGGTAACGAGTTCGAATTCATGTTTTCTTCATATTAACGAGTTCAAATTCGTGTTTTTCTCGGGTAACGAGTTGTCCTTGAAGAAAAAAGGTTTTTTCTCGATAACGAGTGGACATCGCCGGAAATTTGTGTTTTCCCTTTATAACGAGTAGAAATTTGTGTTTTATCTTTGGTAACGAGTTCGAATTCATGTTTTCTTCATATTAACGAGTTCAAATTCGTGTTTTTCTCGGGTAACGAGTTGTCCTTGAAGAAAAAAAGGTTTTTTCTCGATAACGAGTGGACATCGCCGGAAATTTGTGTTTTCCCTTTATAACGAGTAGAAATTTGTGTTTTATCTTTGGTAACGAGTTCGAATTCATGTTTTCTTCATATTAACGAGTTCAAATTCGTGTTTTTCTCGGGTAACGAGTTGTCCTTGAAGAAAAAAAGGTTTTTTCTCTACGATAACGAGTGGACATCGCCGGAAATTTGTGTTTTCCCTTTATAACGAGTAGAAATTTGTGTTTTATCTTTGGTAACGAGTTCGAATTCATGTTTTCTTCATATTAACGAGTTCAAATTCGTGTTTTTCTCGGGTAACGAGTTGTCCTTGAAGAAAAAAAGGTTTTTTCTCCGATAACGAGTGGACATCGCCGGAAATTTGTGTTTTCCCTTTATAACGAGTAGAAATTTGTGTTTTATCTTTGGTAACGAGTTCGAATTCATGTTTTCTTCATATTAACGAGTTCAAATTCGTGTTTTTCTCGGGTAACGAGTTGTCCTTGAAGAAAAAAAGGTTTTTTCTCCGATAACGAGTGGACATCGCCGGAAATTTGTGTTTTCCCTTTATAACGAGTAGAAATTTGTGTTTTATCTTTGGTAACGAGTTCGAATTCATGTTTTCTTCATATTAACGAGTTCAAATTCGTGTTTTTCTCGGGTAACGAGTTGTCCTTGAAGAAAAAAAGGTTTTTTCGATGATAACGAGTGGACATCGCCGGAAATTTGTGTTTTCCCTTTATAACGAGTAGAAATTTGTGTTTTATCTTTGGTAACGAGTTCGAATTCATGTTTTCTTCATATTAACGAGTTCAAATTCGTGTTTTTCTCGGGTAACGAGTTGTCCTTGAAGAAAAAAAGGTTTTTTCTCGATAACGAGTGGACATCGCCGGAAATTTGTGTTTTCCCTTTATAACGAGTAGAAATTTGTGTTTTATCTTTGGTAACGAGTTCGAATTCATGTTTTCTTCATATTAACGAGTTCAAATTCGTGTTTTTCTCGGGTAACGAGTTGTCCTTGAAGAAAAAAAAGGTTTTTTCTCTGATAACGAGTGGACATCGCCGGAAATTTGTGTTTTCCCTTTATAACGAGTAGAAATTTGTGTTTTATCTTTAGTAACGAGTCCGAATTCATGTTTTGTTCATATTAACGAGTTCAAATTCGTGTTTTTCTCGGGTAACGAGTTGTCCTTGAAGAAAAAAAGGTTTTTTCTCTGATAACGAGTGGACATCGCCGGAAATTTGTGTTTTCCCTTTATAACGAGTAGAAATTTGTGTTTTATCTTTGGTAACGAGTTCGAATTCATGTTTTCTTCATATTAACGAGTTCAAATTCGTGTTTTTCTCGGGTAACGAGTTGTCCTTGAAGAAAAAAAGGTTTTTTCTCTCGATAACGAGTGGACATCGCCGGAAATTTGTGTTTTCCCTTTATAACGAGTAGAAATTTGTGTTTTATCTTTGGTAACGAGTTCGAATTCATGTTTTCTTCATATTAACGAGTTCAAATTCGTGTTTTTCTCGGGTAACGAGTTGTCCTTGAAGAAAAAAAGGTTTTTTCTCGATAACGAGTGGACATCGCCGGAAATTTGTGTTTTCCCTTTATAACGAGTAGAAATTTGTGTTTTATCTTTGGTAACGAGTCCGAATTCATGTTTTCTTCATATTAACGAGTTCAAATTCGTGTTTTTCTCGGGTAACGAGTTGTCCTTGAAGAAAAAAGGTTTTTTCTCGATAACGAGTGGACATCGCCGGAAATTTGTGTTTTCCCTTTATAACGAGTAGAAATTTGTGTTTTATCTTTGGTAACGAGTTCGAATTCATGTTTTCTTCATATTAACGAGTTCAAATTCGTGTTTTTCTCGGGTAACGAGTTGTCCTTGAAGAAAAAAAGGTTTTTTCTCTAGATAACGAGTGGACATCGCCGGAAATTTGTGTTTTCCCTTTATAACGAGTAGAAATTTGTGTTTTATCTTTGGTAACGAGTCCGAATTCATGTTTTCTTCATATTAACGAGTTCAAATTCGTGTTTTTCTCGGGTAACGAGTTGTCCTTGAAGAAAAAAGGTTTTTTCTCGATAACGAGTGGACATCGCCGGAAATTTGTGTTTTCCCTTTATAACGAGTAGAAATTTGTGTTTTATCTTTGGTAACGAGTTCGAATTCATGTTTTCTTCATATTAACGAGTTCAAATTCGTGTTTTTCTCGGGTAACGAGTTGTCCTTGAAGAAAAAAAGGTTTTTTCTCTGATAACGAGTGGACATCGCCGGAAATTTGTGTTTTCCCTTTATAACGAGTAGAAATTTGTGTTTTATCTTTGGTAACGAGTTCGAATTCATGTTTTCTTCATATTAACGAGTTCAAATTCGTGTTTTTCTCGGGTAACGAGTTGTCCTTGAAGAAAAAAAGGTTTTTTCTCCGATAACGAGTGGACATCGCCGGAAATTTGTGTTTTCCCTTTATAACGAGTAGAAATTTGTGTTTTATCTTTGGTAACGAGTTCGAATTCATGTTTTCTTCATATTAACGAGTTCAAATTCGTGTTTTTCTCGGGTAACGAGTTGTCCTTGAAGAAAAAAAGGTTTTTTCTCCGATAACGAGTGGACATCGCCGGAAATTTGTGTTTTCCCTTTATAACGAGTAGAAATTTGTGTTTTATCTTTGGTAACGAGTTCGAATTCATGTTTTCTTCATATTAACGAGTTCAAATTCGTGTTTTTCTCGGGTAACGAGTTGTCCTTGAAGAAAAAAAGGTTTTTTCTCCGATAACGAGTGGACATCGCCGGAAATTTGTGTTTTCCCTTTATAACGAGTAGAAATTTGTGTTTTATCTTTGGTAACGAGTTCGAATTCATGTTTTCTTCATATTAACGAGTTCAAATTCGTGTTTTTCTCGGGTAACGAGTTGTCCTTGAAGAAAAAAAGGTTTTTTCTCTCGATAACGAGTGGACATCGCCGGAAATTTGTGTTTTCCCTTTATAACGAGTAGAAATTTGTGTTTTATCTTTGGTAACGAGTTCGAATTCATGTTTTCTTCATATTAACGAGTTCAAATTCGTGTTTTTCTCGAGTAACGAGTTGTCCTTGAAGAAAAAAAGGTTTTTTCTCTGATAACGAGTGGACATCGCCGGAAATTTGTGTTTTCCCTTTATAACGAGTAGAAATTTGTGTTTTATCTTTGGTAACGAGTTCGAATTCATGTTTTCTTCATATTAACGAGTTCAAATTCGTGTTTTTCTCGGGTAACGAGTTGTCCTTGAAGAAAAAAAGGTTTTTTCTCTAATAACGAGTGGACATCGCCGGAAATTTGTGTTTTCCCTTTATAACGAGTAGAAATTTGTGTTTTATCTTTGGTAACGAGTTCGAATTCATGTTTTCTTCATATTAACGAGTTCAAATTCGTGTTTTTCTCTCGGTAACGAGTTGTCCTTGAAGAAAAAAAGGTTTTTTCTCTCGATAACGAGTGGACATCGCCGGAAATTTGTGTTTTCCCTTTATAACGAGTAGAAATTTGTGTTTTATCTTTGGTAACGAGTTCGAATTCATGTTTTCTTCATATTAACGAGTTCAAATTCGTGTTTTTATCTCGGGTAACGAGTTGTCCTTGAAGAAAAAAAGGTTTTTTCTCTCGATAACGAGTGGACATTGCCGGAAATTTGTGTTTTCCCTTTATAACGAGTAGAAATTTGTGTTTTATCTTTGGTAACGAGTTCGAATTCATGTTTTCTTCATATTAACGAGTTCAAATTCGTGTTTTTCTCGGGTAACGAGTTGTCCTTGAAGAAAAAAAGGTTTTTTCTCGATAACGAGTGGACATCGCCGGAAATTTGTGTTTTCCCTTTATAACGAGTAGAAATTTGTGTTTTATCTTTGGTAACGAGTTCGAATTCATGTTTTCTTCATATTAACGAGTTCAAATTCGTGTTTTTCTCGGGTAACGAGTTGTCCTTGAAGAAAAAAGGTTTTTTCTCTGATAACGAGTGGACATCGCCGGAAATTTGTGTTTTCCCTTTATAACGAGTAGAAATTTGTGTTTTATCTTTGGTAACGAGTTCGAATTCATGTTTTCTTCATATTAACGAGTTCAAATTCGTGTTTTTCTCGGGTAACGAGTTGTCCTTGAAGAAAAAAAGGTTTTTTCTCGATAACGAGTGGACATCGCCGGAAATTTGTGTTTTCCCTTTATAACGAGTAGAAATTTGTGTTTTATCTTTGGTAACGAGTTCGAATTCATGTTTTCTTCATATTAACGAGTTCAAATTCGTGTTTTTCTCGGGTAACGAGTTGTCCTTGAAGAAAAAAAGGTTTTTTCTCCGATAACGAGTGGACATCGCCGGAAATTTGTGTTTTCCCTTTATAACGAGTAGAAATTTGTGTTTTATCTTTGGTAACGAGTTCGAATTCATGTTTTCTTCATATTAACGAGTTCAAATTCGTGTTTTTCTCGGGTAACGAGTTGTCCTTGAAGAAAAAAAGGTTTTTTCTCGATAACGAGTGGACATCGCCGGAAATTTGTGTTTTCCCTTTATAACGAGTAGAAATTTGTGTTTTATCTTTGGTAACGAGTTCGAATTCATGTTTTCTTCATATTAACGAGTTCAAATTCGTGTTTTTCTCGAGTAACGAGTTGTCCTTGAAGAAAAAAAAGGTTTTTTCTCTGATAACGAGTGGACATCGCCGGAAATTTGTGTTTTCCCTTTATAACGAGTAGAAATTTGTGTTTTATCTTTGGTAACGAGTTCGAATTCATGTTTTCTTCATATTAACGAGTTCAAATTCGTGTTTTTCTCGGGTAACGAGTTGTCCTTGAAGAAAAAAAGGTTTTTTCTCTGATAACGAGTGGACATCGCCGGAAATTTGTGTTTTCCATTATAACGAGTAGAAATTTGTGTTTTATCTTTGGTAACGAGTTCGAATTCATGTTTTCTTCATATTAACGAGTTCAAATTCGTGTTTTTCTCGGGTAACGAGTTGTCCTTGAAGAAAAAAAGGTTTTTTCTCCGATAACGAGTGGACATCGCCGGAAATTTGTGTTTTCCCTTTATAACGAGTAGAAATTTGTGTTTTATCTTTGGTAACGAGTTCGAATTCATGTTTTCTTCATATTAACGAGTTCAAATTCGTGTTTTTCTCGGGTAACGAGTTGTCCTTGAAGAAAAAAAGGTTTTTTCTCTGATAACGAGTGGACATCGCCGGAAATTTGTGTTTTCCCTTTATAACGAGTAGAAATTTGTGTTTTATCTTTGGTAACGAGTTCGAATTCATGTTTTCTTCATATTAACGAGTTCAAATTCGTGTTTTTCTCGGGTAACGAGTTGTCCTTGAAGAAAAAAAGGTTTTTTCTGATAACGAGTGGACATCGCCGGAAATTTGTGTTTTCCCTTTATAACGAGTAGAAATTTGTGTTTTATCTTTGGTAACGAGTTCGAATTCATGTTTTCTTCATATTAACGAGTTCAAATTCGTGTTTTTCTCGGGTAACGAGTTGTCCTTGAAGAAAAAAGGTTTTTTCTCTGATAACGAGTGGACATCGCCGGAAATTTGTGTTTTCCCTTTATAACGAGTAGAAATTTGTGTTTTATCTTTGGTAACGAGTTCGAATTCATGTTTTCTTCATATTAACGAGTTCAAATTCGTGTTTTTCTCGGGTAACGAGTTGTCCTTGAAGAAAAAAAGGTTTTTTCTCGATAACGAGTGGACATCGCCGGAAATTTGTGTTTTCCATGTATAACGAGTAGAAATTTGTGTTTTATCTTTGGTAACGAGTTCGAATTCATGTTTTCTTCATATTAACGAGTTCAAATTCGTGTTTTTCTCGGTAACGAGTTGTCCTTGAAGAAAAAAAGGTTTTTTCTCGATAACGAGTGGACATCGCCGGAAATTTGTGTTTTCCCTTTATAACGAGTAGAAATTTGTGTTTTATCTTTGGTAACGAGTTCGAATTCATGTTTTCTTCATATTAACGAGTTCAAATTCGTGTTTTTCTCGGGTAACGAGTTGTCCTTGAAGAAAAAAAAAGGTTTTTTCTCTCGATAACGAGTGGACATCGCCGGAAATTTGTGTTTTCCCTTTATAACGAGTAGAAATTTGTGTTTTATCTTTGGTAACGAGTTCGAATTCATGTTTTCTTCATATTAACGAGTTCAAATTCGTGTTTTTCTCGGGTAACGAGTTGTCCTTGAAGAAAAAAAGGTTTTTTCGATCCGATAACGAGTGGACATCGCCGGAAATTTGTGTTTTCCCTTTATAACGAGTAGAAATTTGTGTTTTATCTTTGGTAACGAGTTCGAATTCATGTTTTCTTCATATTAACGAGTTCAAATTCGTGTTTTTCTCGGGTAACGAGTTGTCCTTGAAGAAAAAAAGGTTTTTTCTCGATAACGAGTGGACATCGCCGGAAATTTGTGTTTTCCCTTTATAACGAGTAGAAATTTGTGTTTTATCTTTGGTAACGAGTTCGAATTCATGTTTTCTTCATATTAACGAGTTCAAATTCATGTTTTTCTCGGTAACGAGTTGTCCTTGAAGAAAAAAAGGTTTTTTCTCGATAACGAGTGGACATCGCCGGAAATTTGTGTTTTCCCTTTATAACGAGTAGAAATTTGTGTTTTATCTTTGGTAATGAGTTCGAATTCATGTTTTCTTCATATTAACGAGTTCAAATTCGTGTTTTTCTCGGGTAACGAGTTGTCCTTGAAGAAAAAAAGGTTTTTTCTCGATAACGAGTGGACATCGCCGGAAATTTGTGTTTTCCCTTTATAACGAGTAGAAATTTGTGTTTTATCTTTGGTAACGAGTCCGAATTCATGTTTTCTTCATATTAACGAGTTCGAATTCGTGTTTTTCTCGGGTAACGAGTTGTCCTTGAAGAAAAAAAGGTTTTTTCTCTGATAACGAGAGGACATCTCCGGAAATTTGTGTTTTCCCTTTATAACGAGTAGAAATTTGTGTTTTATCTTTGGTAACGAGTTCGAATTCATGTTTTCTTCATATTAACGAGTTCAAATTCGTGTTTTTCTCGGGTAACGAGTTGTCCTTGAAGAAAAAAAGGTTTTTTCTCTCGATAACGAGTGGACATCGCCGGAAATTTGTGTTTTCCCTTTATAACGAGTAGAAATTTGTGTTTTATCTTTGGTAACGAGTCCGAATTCATGTTTTCTTCATATTAACGAGTTCAAATTCGTGTTTTTCTCTCGGTAACGAGTTGTCCTTGAAGAAAAAAAGGTTTTTTCTCTCGATAAGGAGTGGACATCGCCGGAAATTTGTGTTTTCCCTGTATAACGAGTAGAAATTTGTGTTTTATCTTTGGTAACGAGTTCGAATTCATGTTTTCTTCATATTAACGAGTTCAAATTCGTGTTTTTCTCGGGTAACGAGTTGTCCTTCAAGAAAAAAAGGTTTTTTCGATGATAACGAGTGGACATCGCCGGAAATTTGTGTTTTCCCTTTATAACGAGTAGAAATTTGTGTTTTATCTTTGGTAACGAGTTCGAATTCTTGTTTTCTTCATATTAACGAGTTCAAATTCGTGTTTTTCTCGGGTAACGAGTTGTCCTTGAAGAAAAAAAGGTTTTTCTCTGATAACGAGTGGACATCGCCGGAAATTTGTGTTTTCCCTTTATAACGAGTAGAAATTTGTGTTTTATCTTTAGTAACGAGTTCGAATTCATGTTTTCTTCTTATTAACGAGTTCAAATTCGTGTTTTTCTCTCGGTAACGAGTTGTCCTTGAAGAAAAAAGGTTTTTTCTCGATAACGAGTGGACATCGCCGGAAATATGTGTTTTCCCTTTATAACGAGTAGAAATTTGTGTTTTATCTTTGGTAACGAGTTCGAATTCATGTTTTCTTCATATTAACGAGTTCAAATTCGTGTTTTTCTCGGGTAACGAGTTGTCCTTGAAGAAAAAAAGGTTTTTTCTCTGATAACGAGTGGACATCGCCGGAAATTTGTGTTTTCCCTTTATAACGAGTAGAAATTTGTGTTTTATCTTTTGTAACGAGTCCGAATTCATGTTTTCTTCATATTAACGAGTTCAAATTCGTGTTTTTCTCGGGTAACGAGTTGTCCTTGAAGAAAAAAAGGTTTTTTCTCTGATAACGAGAGGACATCGCCGGAAATTTGTGTTTTCCCTTTATAACGAGTAGAAATTTGTGTTTTATCTTTGGTAACGAGTTCGAATTCATGTTTTCTTCATATTAACGAGTTCAAATTCGTGTTTTTCTCGTGGTAACGAGTTGTCCTTGAAGAAAAAAAGGTTTTGTTAGACTTATTTCTTAGTTTTGATGATGAGTGCCATACTAACTGTTATAGTGCAAAGGCAAAAAGATGTCTAGATAAAATGTATAGGTTTATTAGAGTTTGATTCATAAATAAGTTTGATCAAACAAGCACTGTAAAAGGCTGCTGACTGTTTATCAGCAGACTGGTCTAGGTCAGTAGGGTAGATAGGTCAGTAGACTGGTCTGGAACCTGCTGAAGACTGAAGACTGAAGGCTGAGGGTTCAAACTCAGTTAATGAAGGCTATGGGATCAAACTTAGTAATTAAAGTCAAGGATATGGAATCAGATTTTAGGCAAGTCCGTGATGACCTAAACGATTGCATATGGCTTGTGTAGAAGGTCTAAGTTCCACAAGTTGGATGATGTTTGGAACTTGGTTATATTTTAAAATGATGTAATCTAACTTCACAAATAAAAGTTAGATAAAAGTAATCAGCTGCATTCTATTTTACAGACAAAAATAAGATGTTCAGCAGACTGATTGGTATTACAGCAGACTGATGAACCTGCTGATATATACCTCGATTAATTCAAGATTATTTGAAGATTACATGGATAAGAACAGCCAACTACCTCTGACCTATCAAGCAAATCAAGGGCTGAAATTAAAAAGACGTTGGGATGATCTTTATTTTTATCCATTGGATACAAGTCAAAGGGGTGGACGGATCCGCACCGTCAAAAAGTAATCCCGACGAGTGTCGATCCCCATGAATAGTGACAGAATGCAGTGCAGATGGGACAAATACAAGGAACGGTCACATTTGAATTTTAAATTCAAGTCACATGCATTCCTACCTATAAATAGAGGACTTTCAACTCAAAAAAAGATGATGAATTTTTGGGATAAACTTTAAGCAACAATACTGAGCTAAAAAACACCCTGCTGAACTTACTGAGCTTAAGACTGCTGATCTAGTTATTTTCTTCAAGTGCATTCTCGTGTTCAAGCCGCATCAAGCACACACACTTGAAGAGGCGCAAGCCGCCGATTATATCATCCTAATCAAGCCGCTTTGCAACCGAATCATTTATTTGATTCATTCTTTACTTTATAAAGAACCCGTCGAAGACAAACAGTGAAGCATCCGTTGGGTGTGAAAGACTCGTTGGTTTGTGGTGGAGCCGGTGAAGAGGCAATCCTACCCTTCAAGGACCAAGGAAGACTCGGGAGCAACAATCCTACCGTTCCCGCTTTCGGTTTGTGAAGCCATAGTTATTGATGAAGGACAAGCAACCTAGGATTCTTTGTAACGATAACTCAAAGATCACTAGTGAATTTCCTCCAACATCACAGGGAGAAGAGTGGACCGACGAGGATTACATCACCTGGAACCACTATAAAATCTCTCTACTTAATTACCGCATTTACTTTCGCACTTAGTCTTTATCCATATCAACTCTTGAATCTAGTAACCGAAATCACACACATACACTACGAGTATCTAATACTTAGTAACATATTTAACAACAAGTAACAAGGCTTAATTTTGATATTATTCCGCCGCACAAATTCAGCAAGAACCGAACCGTCGGTAGACTACGTTTATCGGCGGGCTACGGAGGTCTCGAAAGACTCGAAGTATCGACAGGCTGCCGAAGTTGCGAAATTTGTTAACTCCAAAGTTTTAAGTGTTAAGTTTATTCACCCCCCCCCCTCTAAACTTAACTAAAGCCTTTTTAAGGGACCAACAATTGGTATCGAGCGAAAGGCTTCGTTCGAAGGAATCCTACTTGTTGTACTTGTGAAAATTCTTTAAAACTTTCTTTCAAGTTACCGATTTTCAAGACTTGCATCATGGATAACACACGGTATGCTAGAACCATGTTGATGTGTTCTCTTGACGATTTGATGAGTATAAACGTCGAATGCGAGCATATCTTGCTGCTACTCATGATGAGATGATGGATGTACTAACGAAGGACCACTTGGAGATTACAAAGGCGAATAAGTGGGTGACGAACCGAGTACATTCCTAAACCAAAGAGAGAATGGAATGCGAAGACGAAAAAGAGCAAACCTCAACAACATTGCTATTGATATCATCTACGAACCTTGGATAGAAATATGTACATGAAGGTCAAAGATTGC
This sequence comes from Gentiana straminea, assembly GCA_036785695.1. Lineage (NCBI taxonomy): Eukaryota > Viridiplantae > Streptophyta > Magnoliopsida > Gentianales > Gentianaceae > Gentiana > Gentiana straminea. The sequence goes on along the minus strand of JAVUPR010000127.1, from coordinate 95,329 downwards.
AAGACCGCAAAGGAACTTTGGGATAAGATTCACTTAATCGTGAAGGCACCGATGCAATAAAGAAGAACAAAATCAGTGTGGCCAGAAAAAGGTTTCAAAAGTTCAAGATGCTACCTAATGAAACCATTGAGCAAATGGAATCAAGATTCAATGCTATATTGGATGAACTTACCCTGCTGAGTGTAAGTTATTCTCGTTAGACTTATTTCTTAGTTTTGATGATGAGTGCCATACTAGTCGTTATAGTGCAAAGGCAAAAAGATGTCTAGATAAAATGTATAGGTTTATTAGAGTTTGATTCATAAATAAGTTTGATCAAACAAGCACCGTAAAAGGTTGCCGATCGTTTATCGCCAGACCGGTCTAGGTCGAGGGGTAGATAGGTCGCAGACCGGTCCGGAACCCGCCGAAGACCGAAGACCGAAGGCCGAGGGTTCAAACTCGCTTAATGAAGGCTAAGGGATCAAACTTAGTAATTAAAGTCAAGGATATCGAATCGGACTTTGGCAAGTCCGTGATGACCTAAACCGATTACATATGCCTTGTGTAGAAGGTCTAAGTTCCACAAGTTGGATGATGTTTGGAACTTGGTTATATTTAAAATGATGTAATCTAACTTCACAAATAAAAGTTAGATAAAAGTAATCAGCTGCATTCTATTTTACAGACAAAAATAAGATGTTCAGCAGACTGATTGGTATCACAGCAGACTGATGAACCTGCTGATATATACCTCGATTAATTCAAAGATTACATGGATAAGAACAGTCAACTACCTCTGACCTATCAAGCAAATCAAGGGCTGAAATTAAAAAGACGTTGGGATGATCTTTATTTTTATCCATTGGATACAAGTCAAAGGGGTGGACGATCGCACCGTCAAAAAGTAATCCCGACGATGTCGATCCTATGAATAGTGACGAATGCGTGCGTATGGGACGATACAAGGAACGGTCACATTTGAATTTTAAATTCAAGTCACATGCATTCCTACCTATAAATAGAGGACTTTCAACTCAGAAACAAAGGATGAATTTTTGGGATAAACTTTAAGTAACAATAGTGAGCTGAAAAACACCCTGCTGAACTTACTGAGCTTAAGACTGCTGATCTAGTTATTTTCTTCAAGTGCATTCTGTGTTCAAGCTGCATCAAGCATACACACTTGAAGACTGCAAGCTGCTGATTATTTCATCCTAATCAAGTCCGCCGCAACCGAATCATTTATTTGATTCATTCTTTATTTTATAAAGAACCCGCGAAGACAAGAAGCATCCGTTGGGTGTGAAAGACTCGTTGGTTTGTGGTGGAGCTGGTGAAGAGGCAATCCTACCCTTCAAGGACCAAGTGGAAGACTCGGGAGCAAAGAATCCTACCTGTTCCCGCTTTTCGGTTGTGAAGCCATAGTTATTGGTGAAAGACAAGCAACCTAGGATTCTTTGTAACGTATAACTCAAAGATCACTAGTGAATTTCCTCCAACATCACGGGAGAAGAGTGGACCGACAGGATTACATCACCTGGAACCACTATAAAATCTCTCTACTTACTTACGCATTTACTTTCGCATTTAGTCTTTATCCATATCAACCCGCTTGAATCTAGTAACCGAAATCACACACATACACTACGAGTATCTAATACTTAGTAACATATTTAACAACAAGTAACAAGGCTTAATTTTGATATTATTCCGCCGCACAAATTCAGCAAACGAACCGTCGGTAGACTACGTTTATCGGCGAGCTACGAGGTCTCGACGGACTCGAAGTATCGGCGACGTTGTGCCGCCGAAGTTGCGAGAATTTGTTAACTCCAAAGTTTTAAGTGTTAAGTTTATTCACCCCCCCTCTAAACTTAACTAAAGCCTTTTCAAGGGACCAACAATTGGTATCGGCAAAGCGTTAGCTTCGTTCGAAGGAATCCTACTTGTTGTACTTGTGAAAATTCTTTAAAACTTTCTTTCAAGTTACCGATTTTCAAGACTTGCATCATGGACAACACACGGTATGCTAGAACTATGTTGATGTGTTCTCTTGACAGATTTGATGAGTATAAACGTCGAATGCGGGCATATCTTGCGCTACTCATGATGAGATGATGGATGTACTAACGAAGGACCACCGGAGATTACAAAGGCAAGAATAACGTGGGTGACGGACCGAGTACATTCCTAAACCAAAGAGAGAATGGAATGCGAGAAGACGAGAAAAAGAGCAAACCTCAACAACATTGCTATTGATATCATCTACGAACCTTGGATAGCAATATGTACATGAAGGTCAAAGATTGCAAGACCGCAAAGGAACTTTGGGATAAGATTCACTTAATCTGAAGGCACCGATGCAATAAATAAGAACAAAATCGGTGTGGCGAAAAAAGGTTTCAAAAGTTCAAGATGCTACCTAATGAAACCATTGAGCAAATGGAATCAAGATTCAATGCTATATTGGATGAACTTACCCCGCTTGAGTGTAAGTTATTCAAAAGAGGAAGTAAACACCAAAATCTTGGAAGCTTTACCTGCAAGAGATGTTTGGAAAATGAAGGTGACTCGCAATTGAAGAAATGAGAAAGTTGCATGAAGAAGATACCTTCAAATTGTTCTCTCGATCTTAAAGCCTATGAATTTAGCAAGAAGTTCGGTGCACGAAACGAAAAGGAAGAGCCAAAGACCACGCATTGGCTGCTTCACATCATGAAGAAACATCGGAGGACAGATGATATGCTAGATGAAATGCAAGAGCAAATTGCCCTACCGAGCAAGAAAATCGAATGATGAAGGCCGGAAAGGCCCCTACAAGAAATTTCACAAAGAGGCCTACCGAAAGAAGGAAAGAAGAACCAAAGAAAGATAATGACTATCTATGCTTTCATTGCAAGAAACCAGGACACTTCGGACCGATTGTCCCGAGTTGAAACAAGGCAAGGAACCTGATTATCTTTGCTTCAACTGTAAGAAGCCTGGACATTTTAGACCTGATTGTCCAGACCTACTGAAGACCAAGAGTCAACAAAGAAGACATGGCAAGAAGGCTATGGTTGCTGAAGATGAATCAGGATATGATGTGGAATCTGAAAAAGGAAATGAATCAGATGACACAGCACTGGTTGCTGATATGGAGGATTATGCTTTGATGGCCAATATGGATGAGACTGAGGAGGTATACAACACTGTATCTATAAATACTCCTGCTGGAAGTGATTGTGAATCAACCTGTGGTTCAAATCCTAGAAATTCTGACAACAATGAGACTTTGGATGCCATCCTTAATCAACTGAGGATAATACAATCTGGTTATGAGGTTGTGAAGGATGAAAAAGAGGCTCTTGAGTTAGAAGTTGGAAGATTGAAAGCTGAATTAAGGGTTTTCAAGGGTAAGGAAAAAGAGGTTGGACAGAATCAGCATAAGTCTGCTGAACATCCAGCAGCCTCTGAATCTGCTGAACCATCTTGTTCCAATACTGCATATAAATCAGGAAAGGCTTATGGAGATAGAACTGGGCTTGGATTTGGAACTCGGCAATCTAACAAGAGTGGATCCGGTAAGAAGTTACCGAACCTAGTACCGAAATTGTAACTAAGTTTGTGCCCGCACTAGATCCATCTCCCGCAAGGCCGCCGAAGCGGTAAAACCCAATGAGAATGCCTCAAGGAAGCAAAATCGAAGTCTCGAAGTCAACAGCTCCTAGTAAAATGAATAAATCTAAAAATAGGACTGTTGTGCCTTCTAAGCCTGCTGATAGCAGACCTGCTACTAAGTCTGCTGGACCACAGAAGGGAAAGAAACAGAAATATTCCAAGGATAAGAATCCTAAATCCAAAAATGTTGATCATTCAAGGGATACTTATCTCAGGGGGAAAGGTAGATCGTTCCCCGCGATAATGATTGGAATATTCCCGCATCCAATGCTAGAAACGATAAGTATAACCATACTACCTAGGCAATGGAATCGACGGAGGACTTACACAAGACCTCGGCGGACTCCATATTACGGGATGTTCCTAACAGACAAGACACCTATGGTTATGCAAATGTTCCTAACAACAAGAATCATTTCAAACAAAGCATTATGTACCAAAAGGCCGTAAAAACATATGTGGTTCCTACACAACCTACTTTGTTAGAACTTATGGATGTGTGGAATACATGTATGAACCAAAGTATGAACCAAAGTATGACACATTTAGAAGAAGACCTTATGGAAACATACCAAGGGTCATGCTTGCCATCGACCACTATGGACCCAAACAGGTTTGGGTACCTAAAATGCATTAACTTTGTTTTGTAGGGTGTCCGGTACTTTAACAGTGGATGTTCCAGACACATGACAAAGAATAAGCACTTTGTCTAACAAACTTTGTGGCAAAAGATGGCCCAAGGGTGAATTTTGGCAACAAAAATACACCTGGATATACAAGAGGATACGGCACACTTATCAGAAATGGACTTACAATCAAGAATGTGGCATATGTGGAGGGACTGGACTACAACTTGCTGAGCACTGGAAAATTCTATGATATGGGATACAAGGTCACTTTTGACAAAAACAATTGTATTGTCATTAGTGAAAGAGGTGATCAAGTTGTACTAGGCGGTAGAAGGCAACAGAACATGTATGTTGTGGATTGGTCTACTCAGCCTCCGAAACTCACTGATTGTGCATACCAAATCTGAACTCAATTGGTTATGGCACAAGAAGTTAAATCACTTGAATTTTGATGATATTAATCGGTTGGTGAAAAAGAAGTTAGTGATTGGTTTACCCGAGATCACATTCAAGAAGGATGCTATATGTGATGCATGTCGGCAAGGTAAACGAGATAAAGTCAAGTTTCAAGTCAAAGACTAAACAATCAACTAACGAGTGTTGGAGCTTATGCATATGGATCTTTTTGGACCAATAACTCCAACAAGTGTAACAGGAAAGAAATACACCTTAGTAGTTGTGGATGATTTTTCTAGATACACTTGGGTGATATTTATGAACAAGAAAAGTGAAACACTTCAAAGCATGCCTAATCTTTTGAAGAGATTACAAAATGAGAAAAGTTTAACAGTCATAAAGATAAGATCAGATCAGGGTACTGAATTTCTCAACAAAGTCATAAGAGAATATTGTGAACAAAATGGTGTACTACATCAACTTGCTGCTGCTGGTACACCTCAGCAAAATGGGGTTGCTGAAAGAAGAAACAGGACATTAAAGGAAGCAGGAAGAACAATGATTTGTGAAGCATTACTACCTGAAAGATATTGGGCTGAAGTAGTAAATACAGCATGCTACACACAAAACAGAACTTCAATAAACAAGAAGCTGCTGAAGACACCTTATGAGGTTTGGAATGGAAGGATACCCAACATATCCTATTTCCATCCATTTGGAAGTAAATGTTTTATTCTAAATCACAAAGTTCATTTGAAAACATTCCAACCTAAATCGATGAAGGCATATTCTTGGGATATTCCTCGGTCGCCAGAGCATTCGGGTACCGAACAAGAGGTCAATAAAACATGAAGAAACAATCCATGTTGTGTTTGATGAACCTAAGTTTACTGGAATGGAAGATGAAGATCATGAACCTACTAAGAATCAACAAGTCACTGATCCAGATTGTGTTGAAGTTTTGGAAAGATTCAATGACTTGAAAGTTTCTTATACTGCCCCTGCTGAACACCATGCTGACAATGTTACTGATGCAACAACTGAAGCAGTTCAAGGATCTGCTGACCCCCTTGTAGAAGAAACTACAAAGAGACCCTACCGAAGATGATGTTCCCGAAAACCAAAATAACCAAAATCCACAATGGTTAAGGAATCACCTGTGAACAAGTTATTGGCAATGTACAGCAAGGTGTAAGGACTAGAAGACAACTGGAAGCTATGTTTACCTGTTTTCTATCTCAAATGGAACCTAAAGTTGTTGAAGAAGCAATTTCGGATCCAGTTGGATAATTGCTATGCAAGAAGAATTAAATGAATTTGAAAGAAATCAAGTTTGGACACTAGTTGAAAGGCCAAGTCATGCAAATATCATTGGTACTAAGTGGGTATACGAAATAAACTTGATGAATCGGTTACCATTGTGAGAAATAAGGCCGGACTAGTTGCAAAAGGCTATTCTCAAGCGAAAGGAATAGATTTTGATGAAACTTATGCACCCGTTGCAAGATTGGAAGCTATCGAGATTATTCCTAGCACATGCTTCTTATAAGAACTTCAAAGTATATCAAATGGATGTCAAGAGTGCATTTTTGAATGGGATCCTAGAGGAGGAAGTGTATGTTCAGCAACCTCGTGGATTTGAAGTTAAAGATCAAGAAGATAAAGTGTATAGACTCAACAAAGCACTTTATGGATTGAAACAAGCACCAAGAGCATGGTATGAGACTCTATCTCAATTCTTGGTAGACAATGGTTTCACAAAAGGCACTATTGACAAGACTCTTTTCGAATCGGTGAAGGGGACAACACCTGCGCCGGTACAAATTTATGTGGATGACATAATATTTGGTTCGAGAATGATTTACTTTGTGAAAAGTTTGCAAATCTAATGAAGAGCAAATTCCAAATGAGTATGATGGGAGAAATGAATTACTTTTTGGGATTGCAAGTCAAACAAGTGAATGATGGAATCTTCATTCATCAAACCAAGTATACCAAGGAGTTCTTTGAAGAAGTTTGGTATGGAAAATAGCACTAAGAATTCAACTCCTATGAGTACAAACATCGATTGGATGAAGATAAATAAGGCAAAGATGTTGATCAGACCTTATACAGAAGGATGATAGGCAGTCTGATATACCTCACTGCCAGCAGACCTGATATATCCTTTGTTGTAGGTGTTTGTGCAAGATTTCAATCTAAGCCTAAAGAAAGTCACTTAGGTGCAATTAAGAGAGTTCTCAAGTATCTCAAAGAGACATTGGGAGTAGGGATTTGGTACTCCAAGGAAGGAAGCTTCAAAGTTATATCCTACTCAGATTCTGATTATGCTTGGATGCAAGATTGATAGAAAAAGCACAACAGGAACTCAATCGGTTAATGGGAAATAGATCGGTCTCCCGGTTTAGCAAGAAACAATTCTATTTCAACTTCCACCGCCGAAGCCGAATACATTGCTTCTTTGGAAGTTGCTTTGTGCACAAGTACTATGGCTAAGACAACAATTAAGGGATTATGGAATTGAAGAAAAGGAAATTCCAATTATGTGTGATAACACAAGTGCAATTGCAATCACAGAAAATCCTGTTTTGCACTCAAGAACCAAACACATTGATGTGAGGCATCATTTTATAAGAGATCATGTTGAAAAGAAAGATGTGGTGGTTCTATTCATCCCTACTGAAGATCAACTTGCTGATATTTTCACTAAACCTCTTGACAGTGAAAGATTTGCTAAATTAAGGACTGAACTTGGAATCATAAAGATTGACTGATATTCAAGAAAGCATGTGCTTGGAATTCACCAAGGGGATTAGTCTTTGCTATGTTGGGTGAGCTCACTTAGCAGATTAGTCATTGGTATCAACAATTCCATGTACTTATATTTGGACAATTGAGCAAATGAGGTTGCCAAGGGGATTGGTCTTTGTCATTTTGGGTGAGCTCACTTGACGATCGGTCATTGGTATTAAACCTCATCTTGTATTATCAATTGAACAAAACAAGAAGAAAACAAGGATCAGCAGAGTACTTTTATCAGCAGGCTGCTGAAGCCTACTTATCAGCAGACTGCTGAGGGCATCCTGCTGAGGTTTATCCTGCTGGAGGGAACTTTACTCAGTCAAAGTTATTTAAGTCAAAAAGCAGTTTGGCGGGATATTTATTCTATCTTTTATTACCACAGTCAAACCATCCAACGGTTACAAACGTTATGGAGGAGTAATGGGCCACGTGTCAAGACGACATTTAATCGATTTAATCGTGGTTACCTCAATGTACGTCTTTGTGACATGCTTCAACTACCCACTTGTCTATAAAATCGATCGTTATACGACAACAATTTCTCCACTTGCAATTTCTCGCTTTATCTCTCGCAAAATCTACATCGTGTGAACACGATTTGAGAGCAATTTTTCTTCATCTTTTTCTTATTTCAATGGCGGAAAAGATTGAGGTTCAAATCAAATCAAGCCAAAGTGTAAGAGGCTATGTTGTTGATGCAAACGAACGGAACTGGCCATTAATATAGGTCGAAGAATAAGAAGGTTTGCGGGCACGGAGAACAAACTCAATATCGATTAGAAACGATATCATACACCAATGTTATTGATTTCGGAAGAATATTGTTATAGAAGAAGGAAGCCGAAGCATTCAAAACCACTTGTGAATGGTGAGGAGCTTGTAATCTCCTCCAATCTACCGAGAGAAGTGTTTGGTTTTGAAGAAGTTGTTGATGGTTCGGTCAATCCTAAAGCTATGGGATTGGACAAGATGGCTTTTGTAGATCGGATCAAGACAAATGCAACTATCAAATCGGTACCAGGCATCAACCGCAAAAACATTGTTAATGAATACGATCTGGCGAGCAAGCTCATTGCAAAGAACATACTTGGGCTAGTTGGCGGTATGGATACTCTATCAAGACCCAAGATAGAGTGATGATTATCATTTGCGAAGCATGAAATTTGATTGGGGTGGTTATTTCATTCATTATATGAAGAAAGTAGCCAAGGAGGACAAATTAAAGAAAAGAAAATCAAAGGCCTTACCCCTAGGTTTGATGGTTCGACCTGCCGAATCATCCGGAGGTTCCCGATCTTGAACCGGTTGACATAAATCGGTCCGTATACAAGAAGGAGATTGATCATGCGATTCCCGGACTAGATGATGATGAAGAGGTTGCCGAGAGCATCTTGGTGATAATGATGATGGAGATGACGGTGATGCTTGGTGGTGAGCGAGGTTCAAAAACTAAGAAGATTTCCATCAAACCCGCTGCACCAAAGAAAACTATTTGGAAAGAGAAAGAGTGCGATGTTAGGAAGATTACGAAATCTTGAAATCAAAGAGAACAAGAAAGGAAACAAAGACACGATCGCTTGAGTCCGCCGAGGGTCAAGTGGAGGTTACCGACCTGCTTGTAGTCGCAAGAAGAACTGTTGTTGAAATTCGACAAAACAACGAAAAGAAGATAGTAGAAAGAGAAAATCTACTTGGACATGATGATGATGATGATGATGATGAACCCCTATCCAAGAGGATGAAGGAGGTTTCCAAAAAGAAGAAGTATGGCAAAGGAAAAGAATTGAGAATCTTGGAAAAACAAAAAGTCCAAGAAGAGGTGTCGGTAGAAGAAGAAGAGGTTTGTTGAGGCCGAGCCCTTAACTATTATTCCACCGGTTGTAATCGGTGATTCCTCACCGATGAGGTTATTAAGTCTACGGAAGTGAACGGGTTGTTATTGAGCAATCTGTTGAAGAATCACAAACGATCTACTTTGTACCGAGCTGCTTGTAAAAGATGTTATTGGTGAATCTACTTGAAGCCGCACGGAGTTGTTGTTGAGCAATCTGTTTGAAGAACCACAACAATCTATTGAACTCTTTGTGGTAGTTGAAGAGGTGATTGAAGACTTGATTGAAGACCACGCAAGTTTGGAAATAGTTCGGGGGAAGAGCGATCTGCTTGCTAACCTGCCGATGAGCATGTGAGTCGGGGGAATCAAGTGTGATACGGATGGAAGTAGTAGGTACAACTACACAATCACGGCAACTGCTTGATTTTCAAACATCTGTAGAAGAGACCATGAGTCCGCTTGTTGGAACCTTTGGAGGTCAACAAGCCACCGAAGTCGCTCCCGGGGAGATCTTTCATGCCCTTTGAAAGGCATGTGAAAGAGAGGAAGAAAAGCGAAGAATCTGTGGATCCCAAACTTCACAAATTGCTTGATTATTTTCAATGGAAGTTTGGTTTCTACAAGAAACAAAAGCCACCTTGAACCTATGACCGATTTTGAGGAATGGGCTTTTAACAATTTGGGAGTGGAGAACTTGTTGGATCTGGTTGATACCACACTGCTTGCAAATCCGGATCGATGGATTTATTTGATAAGCAACGAAAGGAGGAGGGTATTAAGTTCGAGATCCAAGAGATGGAGATGATGATTCTTCCTCATCATCGACTCAAGGGGAGATTTCCCCTCGGGACCGGAGAACCCGGTGGGGCCGCATTGATAAATGATCCACCCGCACAACGGTCCACCGGCTACGGTAAGTCCGCCGAGGGCCGCGGATCGAAGAAATGGATGAGGATCTACGGGATCTCACCATGGATGATCTAGAAGCATTGATCAATGAGGGAATTACATTGAGTGATGGTAGGCTAGTTGATGAATCTGCTACATTTCATGTTGTAGAGCCTGCTGGACAATCTGAAGATGAACAGATTGTTGATTTGGATCAGGAAAAGGCCACTGACTTTAGTGAACCAAGTGCTAGTTCTGAGGAGTCCATTGAATATCAAGATGGATTTGACATTGAAGGCACTCTTACTAAAATCGCCATCATCCCGCACAAGATTGGTCATGCGAAGGTTTTCAAGTGGATAATACCAATATCTTTAATCCACGGGAAGTCAAGAGGAGGTACGGAGTTGCTTTGGGGTACAAACAAACACTGGACACGGGTTGGAACAAACTTTGGGTTTGGAGGAAACCCCTGCTTGTTGCTTTGAGGCTGCTTTGTAGTGGAGCCTTCTGGAGCCAAGACCACTGTAGGGAAGGATAATCAGCAGGCCGCTTGGTGTTAATCAAGAAGAACAACTGCTGGATTATGACTACAGTGATGAAGAATTTCAAATTTTTGGACAATAAGAAGTTGCGGAGGAACCTGCACAAGATCCAGTCATGGAAGACATTCTTGGTGCAATGGTTGAGGAAGGACCTCCCCCTGCTGGGAGAGATTTGAGTAGAGCAATGGTCATCAGTAGACAACAGGCACAATATAGAGTTGAGGAGCCTGCTGATGGACCTACTGATAGTAGAATGACTAGTGGAGTGCCAATTGAAGTTGTCAATGAGTTAAGAACTGTAAGAAATGACATGCAACAGTTAAGAACTCAATTGGACGAGCAAGAACAAAGATTTGAAGAACTCGATGAAGATGGTAAATGATAACGGACAATCTACGATACGGTTGCTTCAAACTTTGCATCTACTCAAAATGCTATGAATGATTTGATACTAGATGTCGGGGGTATCAAAGTTGGAAATAAAGCCAAAGACAAGTCTCTAAAAGACCAACTTCTTTCTATACATGAGAAACTTGACAAGCTTGCCGAAGCTTCTAAACCCGCCGAGCTCTGTCGCTGTTGCACAACAACTGCTATGCACGATCCCAAACTCACCGAAAGGATCAACGGACTGGAGGAGACATTGCAATCTATGATCACTACCATTGATACTAGAACTGGAACCATGGAAGGCCAATTGCATAGAGTGATTGTATCACATGAGGGTATTCATGGCCTCATCTCTCGTTTTGTTGATGATGTCACTAAGGGGGAAGAGGGCAAATCAGTACAAAAGAAAGGAGGTGCAAGACTCTTTGCACGAGAAAAGATGGATTGATGATACAAATGCTTTCGGGAGACCCGCACCCTGCGAGTTCAACTCACGATGATCTCTGTCACAATACAAGAAAGAATTTTATAACGAAGGAGACCTTACCATGATATGGGATTTCATGAAGGCCTTAACTCTTTCTTGAGTTTGAAATTTTGGGAGGCAAGAGTCGAGCCTTAAGGGCAAATTACGAGAGGAGGCGGAGAGGTGGAAGATGTGGCGAGAGGTGATAGGGTGTTGCCTATTACAAAAGCAAAAGACTCACTTAATGAATTCAAGGATCTTTATATGAGATTTGGATTCGAGTGAATGATATCAATCTTGTCCCGCTGAAGCATGGAATTGGTGGAAACAAGTCAACTCTTATATTGATTTCACACTTATTGAAAATGAATGGATGAGGGACATGATAGAAGAAATTAGAGCCTATCAAGAGCAAGCTGAGAAGGCTAGACAAGAAAGAGAGAAGAGACAGTAGATCAGCATATTTACATTATTTTATCTTTGCTGATGCTAGACTGTAATACTGTGAACAAATATTTATAATGAGAATTGACTGAATTTGTTTTGTTTTTGTTTTTATCTTTTTGCTTTGCTGATTAGGTGAGGGTAGTGGCATCATCACCAAAAAGGGGGAAATTGTTAGACTTATTTCTTAGTTTTGATGATGAGTGCCATACTAGCTGTTATAGTGCAAAGGCAAAAAGATGTCTAGATAAAATGTATAGGTTTATTAGAGTTTGATTCATAAATAAGTTTGATCAAACAAGCACGTAAAAGGTTGCTTGATTGTTTATCGACAGGATCGGTCTAGGTCGATAGGGTAGATAGGTCGGTAGGCCGGGTCCGGAACCCGCCGAAGACCGAAGACCGAAGGGCCGAGGGTTCAAACTCGCTTAATGAAGGCTAAGGGATCAAACTTAGTAATTAAATTCAAGGATATGGAATCGGACTTTAGGCAAGTCGTAATGACCTAAACCGATTACATATGCCTTGTGTAGAAGGTCTAAGTTCCACAAGTTGGATGATGTTTGGAACTTGGTTATATTTAAAATGATGTAATCTAACTTCACAAATAAAAGTTAGATAAAAGTAATCACCGCATTCTATTTTACGGACAAAAATAAGATGTTCGACGACGATTGGTATCACGACAGATCGATGAACCCGCTCGATATATACCTCGATTAATTCAAAGATTACATGGATAAGAACGACCAACTACCTCGACGACTATCAAGCAAATCAAGGGCTAAAATTAAAAAGACGTTGGGATGATCTTTATTTTTATCCATTGGATACAAGTCAAAGGGGTGGACGGATCTGCATTTGTCAAAAAGTAATCTGACGAGTTTCGATCCTATGAATAGTGACGAGAATGCGTGCGGATGGGACGGATACAAGGAACGGTCACATTTGAATTTTAAATTCAAGTCACATGCATTCCTACCTATAAATAGAGGACTTTCAACTCGAAACAAAGGATGAATTTTTGGGATAAACTTTAAGTAACAATAGTGAGTGAAAAACACCTGCTTGAACTTACGAGCTTAAGACTCGGTCTAGTTATTTTCTTCAAGTGCATTCTCGTGTTCAAGCCGCATCAAGCATACACACTTGAAGACGCAAGCCGCTGATTATTTCATCCTAATCAAGCTCGCAAATTGAATCATTTATTTGATTCATTCTTTATTTTATAAAGAACCCGCGAAGACAATGAAGCATCCGTTGGGTGTGAAAGACTCGTTGGTTTGTGGTGGAGCCGGTGAAGAGGCAATCCTACCCTTCAAGGACCAAAGTGGAAGACTCAGGAGCAGCAATCCTACCTGTTCCCAGTTTTCAGTTTGTGAAGCCATAGTTATTGGTGAAAGACAAGCAACCTAGGATTCTTTGTAACAGATAACTCAAAGATCACTAGTGAATTTCCTCCAACATCACAGGAGAAGAGTGGACTGACAGGATTACATCACCCGGAACCACTATAAAATCTCTCTACTTACTTACCGCATTTACTTTCGCAATTAGTCTTTATCCATATCAACCTGCTTGAATCTAGTAACGAAATCACACACATACACTACCGAGTATCTAATACTTAGTAACATATTTAACAACAAGTAACAAGGCTTAATTTTGATATTATTCCGCCGCACAAATTCAAGCAAACGAAGCGTCGGTAGACTACGTTTATCGCCAGGAGCTATCGAGGTCTCGACGGAGACTCGAAGTATCGTACGAGTGCCGCGAAGTTGCGAATTTGTTAACTCCAAAGTTTTAAGTGTTAAGTTTATTCACCCCCCCCTCTAAACTTAACTAAAGCCTTTTCAAGGGACCAACATATTCAAAAGAGGAAGTAAACACCAAAATCTTGGAAGCTTTACCTGCAAGAGATGTGTGGAAAATGAAGGTGACGCAATTGAAGAAATGAGAAAGTTGCATGAAGAAGATACCTTCAAATTGTTCTCTCGATCTTAAAGCCTATGAATTTAGCAAGAAAAAGTTCGGTGCAAATCGAAAAGGAAGAGCCAAAGACCACTGCATTGGTCGCTTCACATCATGAAGAAACATCGGAGGACGGGATGATATGCTAGATGAAATGCAAGAGCAAATTGCCCTACGAGCAAGAAAATCGAATGATGAAGACCGGAAAGGCCCCTACAAGAAATTTCACAAAGAGGCCTACTGAAAGAAGGAAAGAAGAACCAAAGAAAGATAATGACTATCTATGCTTTCATTGCAAGAAACCAGGACACTTCAGACCTGATTGTCCTGAGTTGAAACAAGGCAAGGAACCTGATTATCTTTGCTTCAACTGTAAGAAGCCTGGACATTTTAGACCTGATTGTCCAGACCTACTGAAGACCAAGAGTCAACAAAGAAGACATGGCAAGAAGGCTATGGTTGCTGAAGATGAATCAGGATATGATGTAGAATCTGAAAAAGGAAATGAATCAGATGACACAGCACTGGTTGCTGATATGGAGGATTATGCTTTGATGGCCAATATGGATGAAACTGAGGAGGTATACAACACTGTATTAATAAACACTCCTGCTGGTAAGTGATTGTGAATCAACCTGTGGTTCAAATCCTAGAAATTCTGACAACAATGAGACTTTGGATGCCATCCTTAATCAACTGAGGATAATACAATCTGGTTATGAGGTTGTGAAGGCTGAAAAAGAGGCTCTTGAGTTAAAGTTGGAAGATTGAAAGCCGAATTAAGGGTTTTCAAAGGTAAGGAAAAAGAAGTTGGACGAGAATCGACATAAGTCTGCTTCGAACATCCAGCCGCCTGCGAATCTGCTTTGAACCATCTTGTTCCAATACGCATACAAATCGGGGAAAGGCTTATGGAGATAGAACTGGGCTTGGATTTGGAACTCGGCAATCTAACAAGAGTGGATCCAAGAAGGTTACGAACCTAGTACCGAAATTGGTCCTAAGTTTGTGCCCGCACTAGATCCATCTTCCGGTAAAGGCCGCCGAAGCAGTAAAACCCAATGAGAATGCCTCAAGGAAGCAAAATCAGAAGTCTCAGAAGTCAACAGCTCCTAGTAAAATGAATAAATCTAAAAATAGGATTGTTGTGCCTTCTAAGCCTGCGATAGCAAACCTGCTACTAAGTCTGCTGGACCACGAAGGGAAAGAAACCAGAAATATTCCAAGGATAAGAATCCTAAATCCGAAATGTTGATCATTCAAGGGATACTTATCTCAGGGGGAAAGGTAGACTGTTCCCTGCTGATAATGATTGGAATATTCCTGCATCTAATGCTAGAAACAGTAAGTATAACCATACTACTAGGGTAAAACCTAGGCAATGGAATCAGCAGAGGACTTACACAAGACCTCGGCGACTCGGGAGACAAGACACCTATGGTTATGCAAATGCTTCTAACAACAAGAATCATTTCAAACAAATTATGTACCAAAAGGCCGTAAAAACATATGTGGTTCCTACACAACCTACTTGTTAGAACTTATGGATGTGTGGAATACATGTATGAACCAAAGTATGAACCAAAGTATGATACATTTAGGAGAAGACCTTATGGAAACATACCAAGGGTCATGCTTGCCATCGACCACTATGGACCCAAACAGGTTTGGGTACCTAAAATGCATTAACTTTGTTTTGTAAGGTGTCCGGTATTTTGACGGTGGATGTTCCGACACATGACCAAGAATAAGCACTTTGTCTAACAAACTTTGTGGCAAAAGATGGTCCAAGGGTGAATTTTGGCAACAAAAATACACTGGATATACAAGAGGATATGGCACCCTTATCGAAATGGACTTACAATCAAGAATGTGGCATATGTGGAGGACCGGACTACAACTTGCCGAGCACCGGTCAATTCGTGATATGGGATACAAGGTCACTTTTGACAAAAACAATTGTATTGTCATTAGTGAAAGAGGTGATCAAGTTGTACTTGCTTGGTAGAAGGCAACGAGAACATGTATGTTGTGGATTGGTCTCTGCAGTTCCGAAACACTGCTGATTGTGCATACCAAATCGAACTCAATTGGTTATGGCACAAGAAGTTAAATCACTTGAATTTTGATGATATTAATCGGTTGGTGAAAAAGAAGTTAGTGATTGGTTTACACGAGATCACATTCAAGAAGGATGCTATATGTGATGCATGTCGGCAAGGTAAACAGATAAAGTCAAGTTTCAAGTCAAAGACTAAACAATCAACTAACAGTGTTGGAGCTTTTGCATATGGATCTTTTTGGACCAATAACTCCAACAAGTGTAACGAGAAAGAAATACACCTTAGTAGTTGTGGATGATTTTTCTAGATACACTTGGGTGATATTTATGAACAAGAAAAGTGAAACACTTCAAAGCATGCCTAATCTTTTGAAGAGATTACAAAATGAGAAAACTTTAACAGTCATAAAGATAAGATCGGATCGAGTACTTGAATTTCTCAACAAAGTTATAAGAGAATATTGTGAACGAATGGTGTACTACATCAACTTGCTGCTGTGGTACACCTCGGCAAAATGGGGTTCTTTGAAAGAAGAAACAGGACATTAAAGGAAGCGGGAAGAACAATGATTTGTGAAGCATTGCTACACGAAAGATATTGGGTGAAGCGATAAATACGGCATGCTACACACAAAACGAACTTCAATAAACAAGAAGCTTGAAGACACCTTATGAGGTTTGGAATGGAAGGATACCTAACATATCCTATTTCCATCCATTTGGAAGTAAATGTTTTATTCTAAATCACAAAGTTCATTTGAAAACATTCCAACCTAAATCGAGATGAAGGCATATTCTTGGGATATTCTTCAGTCAGCAGAGCATTCAGGGTACTTGAACAAGAGGTCACTAAAACATGAAGAAACAATCCATGTTGTGTTTGATGAACCTAAGTTTACTGGAATGGAAGATGAAGATCATGAACCTGCTAAGAATCAACAAGTCACTGATCCGGATTGTGTTAAAGTTTTGGAAAGATTCAATGACTTGAAAGTTTCTGATACGGCCCCTGCTGAACATCCTGTTGAAAATGTCACTGATGCAACAGCTGAAGCAGTTCAAGGATCTGCGACCCCCATGTAGAAGAAACTACGGCGGACCCTACGAAGATGATGTTCCGAAAATCAAAATAACCAAAATCCACAATGGTTAAGGAATCACCCCGCTTGAACGGGTTATTGGCAATGTACAGCAAGGTGTGAGGACTAGAAGACAACTGGAAGCTATGTTTACTTGTTTTCTATCTCAAATGGAACCTAAGGTTGTTGAAGAAGCAATTTCAGATCCAGATTGGATAATTGCTATGCAAGAAGAATTAAATGAATTTGAAAGAAATCAAGTTTGGACACTAGTTGAAAGGCCAAGTCATGCAAATATCATTGGTACTAAGTGGGTATACGAAATAAACTTGATGAATCGGGTACCATTGTGAGAAATAAGGCCGGACTAGTTGCAAAAGGCTATTCTCAAGCGAAGGAATAGATTTTGATGAAACTTATGCACTGTTGCAAGATTGGAAGCTATCGATTATTCTTAGCACATGCTTGCATATAAGAACTTCAAAGTATATCAAATGGATGTCAAGAGTGCATTTTTGAATGGGATCCTAAAGGAGGAAGTGTATGTTCGGCGGCCTCCTGGATTTGAAGTTAAAGATCAAGAAGATAAAGTGTATAGACTCAACAAAGCACTTTATGGATTGAAACAAGCACCAAGAGCATGGTATGAGACTCTATCTCAATTCTTGGTAGACAATGGTTTCACAAAAGGCACCATTGACAAGACTCTTTTCAGAATCAGTGAAGGGGACAGCACCCTGCTGGTACAAATTTATGTGGATGACATAATATTTGGTTCTGAGAATGATTTACTTTGTGAAAAGTTTGCAAATCTAATGAAGAGCAAATTCCAAATGAGTATGATGGGAGAAATGAATTACTTTTTGGGATTGCAAGTCAAACAAGTGAATGATGGAATCTTCATTCATCAAACCAAATACACCAAGGAGTTGTCTTTGAAGAAGTTTGGTATGGAAAATAGCACTAAGAATTCAACTCCTATGAGTACAAACATCGGATTGGATGAAGATAAAGAAGGCAAAGATGTTGATCGGACCTTATACGGAAGGATGATAGGCGATCTGCATGTACCTCACTTTGCCATGGGACACGATATATCCTTTCTTGTAGGTGTTTGTGCAAGATTTCAATCCAAGCCTAAAGAAAGTCACTTAGGTGCGGTTAAGAGAGTTCTCAAGTATCTCAAAGAGACATTGGGAGTAGGGATTTGGTACTCCAAGGAAGGAAGCTTCAAAGTTATATCCTACTCGGATTCGATTATCTTGGATGCAAGATTGATAGAAAAAGCACAACGGGAACTGTCGCTTAATGGGAAATAGGCGGTCTCCCGGTTTAGCAAGAAACGAAATTCTATTTCAACTTCCACTTCGCCGAAAGCCGAATACATTCTTCGCTGGAAGTTGTTGTGCACAAGTACTATGGCTAAGACAACAATTAAGGGATTATGGAATTGAAGAAAAGGAAATTCCAATTATGTGTGATAACACAAGTGCAATTGCAATCACAGAAAATCTTGTTTTGCACTCAAGAACCAAACACATTGATGTGAGGCGTCAGTAGAAGAAGAAGAGGCTGTTGAGGCTGAGCCTTTAACTATTATTCCACCAGTTGTAATCAGTGATTCCTCACCTGATGAGGTTATTAAATCTACTGGAAGTGAACAGGTTGTTGTTGAGCAATCTGTTGAAGAATCACAGCAGTCTGTTGTACCAGAGCCTGCTGTAGAAGATGTTATTGGTGAATCTACTGAAGCTGCACAGGTTGTTGTTGAGCAATCTATTGAAGAACCACAGCAATCTACTGAACCTGCAAGTTTGGCAATAGTTCAGGGGGAAGAGCAGTCTGCTGCTAACCCTGCTGATGAGCATGTGAGTCAGGGGGAATCAAGTGTGATACAGATGGAAGTAGTAGGTACAACTACACAATCACAGCAGCCGGCTGACTTTCAAACATCTGTAGAAGAGACCATGAATCTGCTTGTTGGAACCTTTGGAGGTCAACAAGCCACTGAAACAGCTCCCAGGAGATCTTTCATGCCCTTTGAAAGGCATGTGAAAGAGAGGAAGAAAACTGAAGATTTTGTGGATCCCAAACTTCAGCAAATTGCTGATTATTTTCAATGGAAGTTTGGTTTCTACAAGAAACAAAAGCCAGCTGCTGAACCTATGACTGATTTTGAGGAATGGGCTTTTAACAATTTGGGAGTGGAGAACTTGCTGGATCTGGTTGATACCACCCTGTTGCAATCCAGGCTGATGGATTTATTTGATGAGCAACAGAAGGAGGAGGGTATTAAGTTCAGAGATCCAAGAGATGGAGATGATGATTCTTCCTCATCATCTGACTCAAGGGGAGATTTCCCCTCAGGACCAGGAGAATCCAGTGGGACTGCATTAATAAATGATCCACCTGCACAACAACCCACCGGTATGCTTGGTAAGTCCGCCGAGGGCCGACGGACCGAGAAATGGATGAGGATCTACAGGATCTCACCATGGATGATCTAGAAGCATTGATCAATGAGGGAATTACATTGAGTGATGGTAGGCTAGTTGACGAATCTGCTACATTTCATGTTGTAGAGCCTGCTGGACAACCTGAAGATGAACAGATTGTTGATTTGGATCAAGAAAAGGCCACTGACTTTAGTGAACCAAGTGCTAGTTCTGAGGAATCTATTGAATATCAAAGTGGATTTGACTTTGAAGGGATTCTCACCAAGACTGCCATAACTCTGACCAAGATTGGTCATGCTGAAGGTTTCCAAGTGGATAATACCAATATCTTTAATCCACGGGAAATTGAAGAGGAGGTACGGAGTTCTTTGGGGCACAAACAACACTGGACAAAGGTTGGAACAGAGAGGTACGAGTGCCGAGTCTCAAACAAAGCACTGGACACGGAGTTGGAACAAACTTTGGGTTTGGAGGAAACCCTTGTTGTTGATGAGGCTGCTTTGTAGTGGAGCCTTCGGAGCCAAGACCATTGTAGGGAAGGATAATCGACGGCCGCCGGTGTTAATCAAGAAGAACAAATTTCTTGGATTATGACTACGGTGATGAAGAATTTCAAATTTTTGGACAAGAAGAAGTTGCCGAGGAACCCGCACAAGATCCGATCATGGAAGACATTCTTGGTGCAATGGTTGAGGAAGGACCTCCCCCTGCTTGGAGAGATTTGAGTAAAGCAATGGTCATCAGTAGACAACAGGCACAATATAGAGTTGAGGAGCCTGCTGATGGACCTACTGATGGTAGAATGACTAGTGGAGTGCCAATTGAAGTTGTCAATGAGTTAAGAACTGTAAGAAATGACATGCAACAGTTAAGAACTCAATTGGACAGGCAAGAACAAAGATTTGAAGAACTGAATGAAGATGGTAAATGATAACGGACAATCTACGATACAGTTGCTTCAAACTTTGCATCTACTCAAAATGCTATGAATGATTTGATACTAGATGTCAAGGGTATCAAAGTTGGAAATAAAGCCAAAGACAAGTCTCTAAAAGACCAACTTCTTTCTATACATGAGAAACTTGACAAGCTTGCTGAAGCTCCTAAATCTGCTGAGCCTGCTGCTGCACAACAACCTACTATGCCTGATCCCAAACTCACTGAAAGGATCAACAGACTGGAGGAGACATTGCAATCTAGGATCATTACCATTGATACTAGAACTGGAACCATGGAAGGCCAATTGCATAGAGTGATTGTATCACGGGAGGGTATTCATGGCCTCATCTCCCGTTTTGTTGATGATGTCACTAAGGGGGAGAGGGCAAATCGGTACGCACAAAGGAGGCTGCAAGACTCTTTGCACGAAAAGATGGATTGATGATACAAATGCTTTCGGGAGACACACTTTTGGCGAGTTCAACTCACCGATGATCTCCGTCACAATACAAGAAAGAATTTTATAACGAAGGAGACCTTACCATGATATGGGATTTCATGAAGGCCTTAACTCTTTCTTGAGTTTGAAATTTTGGGAGGCAAGAGTCGAGCCTTAAGGGCAAATTACGAGAGGAGGCGAGAGGTGGAAGAGGTGGCGAGAGGTGATAGGGTGTTGCCTATTACAAAAGCAAAAGACTCACTTAATGAATTCAAGGATCTTTATATGAGATTTGGATTCGAGTGAATGATATCAATCTTGTCCCACTGAAGCATGGAATTGGTGGAAACAAGTCAACTCTTATATTGATTTCACACTTATTGAAAATGAATGGATGAGGGACATGATAGAAGAAATTAGAGCCTATCAAGAGCAAGCTGAGAAGGCTAGACAAGAAAGAGAGAAGAGACAGTAGATCAGCATATTTACATTATTTTATCTTTGCTGATGCTAGACTGTAATACTGTGAACAAATATTTATAATGAAAATTGACTGAATTTGTTCTGTTTTTGTTTTTATCTTTTTGCTTTGCTGATTAAGTGAGGGTAGTGGCATCATCACCAAAAAGGGGGAAATTGTTAGACTTATTTCTTAGTTTTGATGATGAGTGCCATACTAACTGTTATAGTGCAAAGGCAAAAAGATGTCTAGATAAAATGTATAGGTTTATTAGAGTTTGATTCATAAATAAGTTTGATCAAACAAGCAACGTAAAAGGCTGTTGATCGTTTATCGACGGACCGGTCTAGGTCGATAGGGTAGATAGGTCGATGGGCGGTCCGGAACCTGTCGAAGGCCGAAGATTGAAGGCTGGGTTCAAACTCAGTTAATGAAGGCTAAGGGATCAAACTTAGTAATTAAAGTCAAGGATATGGAATCAGATTTTAGGCAAGTCTGTGATGACCTAAACTGATTTCATATGGCTTGTGTAGAAGGTCTAAGTTCCACAAGTTGGATGATGTTTGGAACTTGGTTATATTTTAAAATGATGTAATCTAACTTCACAAATAAAAGTTAGATAAAAGTAATCACCGCATTCTATTTTACGGACAAAAATAAGATGTTCGACGATCGATTGGTATTACGACGACGATGAACCTGCGATATATACCTCGATTAATTCAAGATTATTTGAAGATTACATGGATAAGAACGACCAACTACCTCGACCTATCAAGCAAATCAAGGGCTGAAATTAAAAAGACGTTGGGATGATCTTTATTTTTATCCATTGGATACAAGTCAAAGGGTGGACGGTACCTTTGTCAAAAAGTAATCCTGACAGTGTCAGTCCTATGAATAGTGACAGAATGCAGTGCAGATGGGACAAATACAAGGAACGGTCACATTTGAATTTTAAATTCAAGTCACATGCATTCCTACCTATAAATAGAGGACTTTCAACTCGAGAAAAAGATGATGAATTTTGGGATAAACTTTAAGCAACAATACGAAATGAAAAACACCATGTTGAACTTACTGAGCTTAAGGCTACTGATCTAGTTATTTTCTTCAAGTGCATTCTGTGTTCAAGCTGCATCAAGCACACACACTTGAAGACTGCAAGCTGCTGATTATATCATCCTAATCAAGCTGCTGCAACTGAATCATTTATTTGATTCATTCTTTACTTTATAAAGAACCTGCTGAAGACAGTGAAGCATCTGTTGGGTGTGAAAGACTGTTGGTTTGTGGTGGAGCTGGTGAAGAGGCAATCCTACCCTTCAAGGACCAGTGGAAGACTCAGGAGCAGCAATCCTACATGTTCCCAGTTTTCAGTTTGTGAAGCCATAGTTATTGGTGAAGGACAAGCAACCTAGGATTCTTTGTAACAGATAACTCAAAGATCACTAGTGAATTTCCTCCAACATCACAAGAAGAGTGGACCGACGGGATTACATCACCTGGAACCACTATAAAATCTCTCTACTTAATTACTTGCATTTACTTTCTGCACTTAGTCTTTATCCATATCAACCTGCTGAATCTAGTAACTGAAATCACACACATACACTACTGAGTATCTAATACTTAGTAACATATTTAACAACAAGTAACAAGGCTTAATTTTGATATTATTCCGCTGCACAAATTCAGCAAACTGAACTGTCAGTAGACTACTGTTTATCAGCAGGCTACTGAGGTCTCAGCAGACTCCTGAAGTATCAGCAGGCTGCTGAAGTTGCAGAATTTGTTAACTCCAAAGTTTTAAGTGTTAAGTTTATTCACCCCCCCCCCCCTCTAAACTTAACTAAAGCCTTTTTAAGGGACCAACAGGTTTTTCTCGATAACGAGTGGACATCGCCGGAAATTTGTGTTTTCCCTTTATAACGAGTAGAAATTTGTGTTTTATCTTTGGTAATGAGTTCGAATTCATGTTTTCTTCATATTAACGAGTTCAAATTCGTGTTTTTCTCGGGTAACGAGTTGTCCTTGAAGAAAAAAAGGTTTTTTCTCGATAACGAGTGGACATCGCCGGAAATTTGTGTTTTCCCTTTATAACGAGTAGAAATTTGTGTTTTATCTTTGGTAACGAGTCCGAATTCATGTTTTCTTCATATTAACGAGTTCAAATTCGTGTTTTTCTCGGGTAACGAGTTGTCCTTGAAGAAAAAAAGGTTTTTTCTCTGATAACGAGAGGACATCGCCGGAAATTTGTGTTTTCCCTTTATAACGAGTAGAAATTTGTGTTTTATCTTTGGTAACGAGTTCGAATTCATGTTTTCTTCATATTAACGAGTTCAAATTCGTGTTTTTCTCGGGTAACGAGTTGTCCTTGAAGAAAAAAAGGTTTTTTCTCTGATAACGAGTGGACATCGCCGGAAATTTGTGTTTTCCCTTTATAACGAGTAGAAATTTGTGTTTTATCTTTGGTAACGAGTCCGAATTCATGTTTTCTTCATATTAACGAGTTCAAATTCGTGTTTTTCTCGGGTAACGAGTTGTCCTTGAAGAAAAAAAGGTTTTTTCTCTGATAAGGAGTGGACATCGCCGGAAATTTGTGTTTTCCCTGTATAACGAGTAGAAATTTGTGTTTTATCTTTGGTAACGAGTTCGAATTCATGTTTTCTTTATATTAACGAGTTCAAATTCGTGTTTTTCTCGGGTAACGAGTTGTCCTTGAAGAAAAAAGGTTTTTTCGATGATAACGAGTGGACATCGCCGGAAATTTGTGTTTTCCCTTTATAACGAGTAGAAATTTGTGTTTTATCTTTGGTAACGAGTTCGAATTCTTGTTTTCTTCATATTAACGAGTTCAAATTCGTGTTTTTCTCGGGTAACGAGTTGTCCTTGAAGAAAAAAAGGTTTTTTCTCTGATAACGAGTGGACATCGCCGGAAATTTGTGTTTTCCCTTTATAACGAGTAGAAATTTGTGTTTTATCTTTAGTAACGAGTTCGAATTCATGTTTTCTTCTTATTAACGAGTTCAAATTCGTGTTTTTCTCTGGTAACGAGTTGTCCTTGAAGAAAAAAAGGTTTTTTCTCTCTCGATAACGAGTGGACATCGCCGGAAATTTGTGTTTTCCCTTTATAACGAGTAGAAATTTGTGTTTTATCTTTGGTAACGAGTTCGAATTCATGTTTTCTTCATATTAACGAGTTCAAATTCGTGTTTTTCTCGGGTAACGAGTTGTCCTTGAAGAAAAAAAGGTTTTTTCTCAGATAACGAGTGGACATCGCCGGAAATTTGTGTTTTCCCTTTATAACGAGTAGAAATTTGTGTTTTATCTTTTGTAACGAGTTCGAATTCATGTTTTCTTCATATTAACGAGTTCAAATTCGTGTTTTTCTCGGGTAACGAGTTGTCCTTGAAGAAAAAAGGTTTTTTCTCGATAACGAGTGGACATCGCCGGAAATTTGTGTTTTCCCTTTATAACGAGTAGAAATTTGTGTTTTATCTTTGGTAACGAGTTCGAATTCATGTTTTCTTCATATTAACGAGTTCAAATTCGTGTTTTTCTCGGGTAACGAGTTGTCCTTGAAGAAAAAAAGGTTTTTTCTCGATAACGAGTGGACATCGCCGGAAATTTGTGTTTTCCCTTTATAACGAGTAGAAATTTGTGTTTTATCTTTGGTAACGAGTTCGAATTCATGTTTTCTTCATATTAACGAGTTCAAATTCGTGTTTTTCTCGGGTAACGAGTTGTCCTTGAAGAAAAAAAGGTTTTTTCTCTGATAACGAGTGGACATCGCCGGAAATTTGTGTTTTCCCTTTATAACGAGTAGAAATTTGTGTTTTATCTTTGGTAACGAGTTCGAATTCATGTTTTCTTCATATTAAAGAGTTCAAATTCGTGTTTTTCTCGGGTAACGAGTTGTCCTTGAAGAAAAAAAGGTTTTTTCTCGATAACGAGTGGACATCGCCGGAAATTTGTGTTTTCCCTTTATAACGAGTAGAAATTTGTGTTTTATCTTTGGTAACGAGTTCGAATTCATGTTTTCTTCATATTAACGAGTTCAAATTCGTGTTTTTCTCGGGTAACGAGTTGTCCTTGAAGAAAAAAAGGTTTTTTCTCGATAACGAGTGGACATCGCCGGAAATTTGTGTTTTCCCTTTATAACGAGTAGAAATTTGTGTTTTATCTTTGGTAACGAGTTCGAATTCATGTTTTCTTCATATTAACGAGTTCAAATTCGTGTTTTTCTCGGGTAACGAGTTGTCCTTGAAGAAAAAAAGGTTTTTTCTCGATAACGAGTGGACATCGCCGGAAATTTGTGTTTTCCCTTTATAACGAGTAGAAATTTGTGTTTTATCTTTGGTAACGAGTTCGAATTCATGTTTTCTTCATATTAACGAGTTCAAATTCGTGTTTTTCTCGGGTAACGAGTTGTCCTTGAAGAAAAAAGGTTTTTTCTCGATAACGAGTGGACATCGCCGGAAATTTGTGTTTTCCTTTATAACGAGTAGAAATTTGTGTTTTATCTTTGGTAACGAGTTCGAATTCATGTTTTCTTCATATTAACGAGTTCAAATTCAAGTGTTTTTCTCGGGTAACGAGTTGTCCTTGAAGAAAAAAAGGTTTTTCTCTCGATAACGAGTGGACATCGCCGGAAATTTGTGTTTTCCCTTTATAACGAGTAGAAATTTGTGTTTTATCTTTGGTAACGAGTTCGTATTCATGTTTTCTTCATATTAACGAGTTCAAATTCGTGTTTTTCTCGGGTAACGAGTTGTCCTTGAAGAAAAAAATGTTTTTTCTCTGATTACGAGTGGACATCGCCGGAAATTTGTATTTTCCATTTATAACGAGTAGAAATTTGTGTTTTATCTTTTGTAACGAGTTCGAATTCATGTTTTCTTCATATTAACGAGTTCAAATTCGTGTTTTTCTCTCGGTAACGAGTTGTCCTTGAAGAAAAAAAGGTTTTTTCTCTGATAACGAGTGGACATCGCCGGAAATTTGTGTTTTCCTTTTATAACGAGTAGAAATTTGTGTTTTATCTTTGGTAACGAGTTCGAATTCATGTTTTCTTCATATTAACGAGTTCAAATTCGTGTTTTTCTCGGGTAACGAGTTGTCCTTGAAGAAAAAAAGGTTTTTTCTCTGATAACGAGTGGACATCGCCGGAAATTTGTGTTTTCCCTTTATAACGAGTAGAAATTTGTGTTTTATCTTTGGTAACGAGTTCGTATTCATGTTTTCTTCATATTAACGAGTTCAAATTCGTGTTTTTCTCGGGTAACGAGTTGTCCTTGAAGAAAAAAAGGTTTTTCTCTCGATAACGAGTGGACATCGCCGGAAATTTGTATTTTCCCTTTATAACGAGTAGAAATTTGTGTTTTATCTTTGGTAACGAGTTCGAATTCATGTTTTCTTCATATTAACGAGTTCAAATTCGTGTTTTTCTCTCGGTAACGAGTTGTCCTTGAAGAAAAAAAGGTTTTTTCTCGATAACGAGTGGACATCGCCGGAAATTTGTGTTTTCCTTTATAACGAGTAGAAATTTGTGTTTTATCTTTGGTAACGAGTTCGAATTCATGTTTTCTTCATATTAACGAGTTCAAATTCGTGTTTTTCTCGGGTAACGAGTTGTCCTTGAAGAAAAAAAGGTTTTTTCTCGATAACGAGTGGACATCGCCGGAAATTTGTGTTTTCCCTTTATAACGAGTAGAAATTTGTGTTTTATCTTTGGTAACGAGTTCGAATTCATGTTTTCTTCATATTAACGAGTTCAAATTCGTGTTTTTCTCTCTGGTAACGAGTTGTCCTTGAAGAAAAAAGGTTTTTTCTCGATAACGAGTGGACATCGCCGGAAATTTGTGTTTTCCCTTTATAACGAGTAGAAATTTGTGTTTTATCTTTGGTAACGAGTTCGAATTCATGTTTTCTTCATATTAACGAGTTCAAATTCGTGTTTTTCTCGGGTAACGAGTTGTCCTTGAAGAAAAAAAGGTTTTTTCTCTCGATAACGAGTGGACATCGCCGGAAATTTGTGTTTTCCCTTTATAACGAGTAGAAATTTGTGTTTTATCTTTGGTAACGAGTTCGAATTCATGTTTTCTTCATATTAACGAGTTCAAATTCGTGTTTTTCTCGGGTAACGAGTTGTCCTTGAAGAAAAAAAGGTTTTTTCTCGATAACGAGTGGACATCGCCGGAAATTTGTGTTTTCCCTTTATAACGAGTAGAAATTTGTGTTTTATCTTTGGTAACGAGTTCGAATTCATGTTTTCTTCATATTAACGAGTTCAAATTCGTGTTTTTCTCGGGTAACGAGTTGTCCTTGAAGAAAAAAAGGTTTTTTCTCGATAACGAGTGGACATCGCCGGAAATTTGTGTTTTCCCTTTATAACGAGTAGAAATTTGTGTTTTATCTTTGGTAACGAGTTCGAATTCATGTTTTCTTCATATTAACGAGTTCAAATTCGTGTTTTTCTCGGGTAACGAGTTGTCCTTGAAGAAAAAAAGGTTTTTTCTCTCGATAACGAGTGGACATCGCCGGAAATTTGTGTTTTCCCTTTATAACGAGTAGAAATTTGTGTTTTATCTTTGGTAACGAGTTCGAATTCATGTTTTCTTCATATTAACGAGTTCAAATTCGTGTTTTTCTCGGGTAACGAGTTGTCCTTGAAGAAAAAAAGGTTTTTTCTCTGATAACGAGTGGACATCGCCGGAAATTTGTGTTTTCCCTTTATAACGAGTAGAAATTTGTGTTTTATCTTTGGTAACGAGTTCAAATTCATGTTATCTTCATATTAAAGAGTTCAAATTCGTGTTTTTCTCTGGTAACGAGTTGTCCTTGAAGAAAAAAAGGTTTTTTCTCTGATAACGAGTGGACATCGCCGGAAATTTGTGTTTTCCCTTTATAACGAGTAGAAATTTGTGTTTTATCTTTGGTAACGAGTTCGAATTCATGTTTTCTTCATATTAACGAGTTCAAATTCGTGTTTTTCTCGGGTAACGAGTTGTCCTTGAAGAAAAAAAGGTTTTTTCTCGATAACGAGTGGACATCGCCGGAAATTTGTGTTTTCCCTTTATAACGAGTAGAAATTTGTGTTTTATCTTTGGTAACGAGTTCGAATTCATGTTTTCTTCATATTAACGAGTTCAAATTCGTGTTTTTCTCTCGGTAACGAGTTGTCCTTGAAGAAAAAAAGGTTTTTTCTCGATAACGAGTGGACATCGCCGGAAATTTGTGTTTTCCCTTTATAACGAGTAGAAATTTGTGTTTTATCTTTGGTAACGAGTTCGAATTCATGTTTTCTTCATATTAACGAGTTCAAATTCGTGTTTTTCTCTCGGTAACGAGTTGTCCTTGAAGAAAAAAGGTTTTTTCTCTGATAACGAGTGGACATCGCCGGAAATTTGTGTTTTCCCTTTATAACGAGTAGAAATTTGTGTTTTATCTTTGGTAACGAGTTCGAATTCATGTTTTCTTCATATTAAAGAGTTCAAATTCGTGTTTTTCTCGGGTAACGAGTTGTCCTTGAAGAAAAAAAGGTTTTTTCTCGATAACGAGTGGACATCGCCGGAAATTTGTGTTTTCCCTTTATAACGAGTAGAAATTTGTGTTTTATCTTTGGTAACGAGTTCGAATTCATGTTTTCTTCATATTAACGAGTTCAAATTCGTGTTTTTCTCTAGGTAACGAGTTGTCCTTGAAGAAAAAAAGGTTTTTTCTCGATAACGAGTGGACATCGCCGGAAATTTGTGTTTTCCCTTTATAACGAGTAGAAATTTGTGTTTTATCTTTGGTAACGAGTTCGAATTCATGTTTTCTTCATATTAACGAGTTCAAATTCGTGTTTTTCTCGGTAACGAGTTGTCCTTGAAGAAAAAAAGGTTTTTCTCTCGATAACGAGTGGACATCGCCGGAAATTTGTGTTTTCCCTTTATAACGAGTAGAAATTTGTGTTTTATCTTTGGTAACGAGTTCGAATTCATGTTTTCTTCATATTAACGAGTTCAAATTCGTGTTTTTCTCTGGGTAACGAGTTGTCCTTGAAGAAAAAAAGGTTTTTTCTCGATAACGAGTGGACATCGCCGGAAATTTGTGTTTTCCCTTTATAACGAGTAGAAATTTGTGTTTTATCTTTGGTAACGAGTTCGAATTCATGTTTTCTTCATATTAACGAGTTCAAATTCGTGTTTTTCTCTCGGTAACGAGTTGTCCTTGAAGAAAAAAAGGTTTTTTCTCGATAACGAGTGGACATCGCCGGAAATTTGTGTTTTCCCTTTATAACGAGTAGAAATTTGTGTTTTATCTTTGGTAACGAGTTCGAATTCATGTTTTCTTCATATTAACGAGTTCAAATTCGTGTTTTTCTCGGGTAACGAGTTGTCCTTGAAGAAAAAAAGGTTTTTTCTCTGATAACGAGTGGACATCGCCGGAAATTTGTATTTTCCCTTTATAACGAGTAGAAATTTGTGTTTTATCTTTGGTAACGAGTTCGAATTCATGTTTTCTTCATATTAACGAGTTCAAATTCGTGTTTTTCTCTGGTAACGAGTTGTCCTTGAAGAAAAAAAGGTTTTTTCTCGATAACGAGTGGACATCGCCGGAAATTTGTGTTTTCCCTTTATAACGAGTAGAAATTTGTGTTTTATCTTTGGTAACGAGTTCGAATTCATGTTTTCTTCATATTAACGAGTTCAAATTCGTGTTTTTCTCGGGTAACGAGTTGTCCTTGAAGAAAAAAACGGTTTTTTCTCGATAACGAGTGGACATCGCCGGAAATTTGTGTTTTCCCTTTATAACGAGTAGAAATTTGTGTTTTATCTTTGGTAACGAGTTCGAATTCATGTTTTCTTCATATTAACGAGTTCAAATTCGTGTTTTTCTCGGTAACGAGTTGTCCTTGAAGAAAAAAAGGTTTTTTCTCGGATAACGAGTGGACATCGCCGGAAATTTGTGTTTTCCCTTTATAACGAGTAGAAATTTGTGTTTTATCTTTGGTAACAAGTTCGAATTCATTTTATCTTCATATTAAAGAGTTCAAATTCGTGTTTTTCTCTAGTAACGAGTTGTCCTTGAAGAAAAAAAGGTTTTTTCTCTGATAACGAGTGGACATCGCCGGAAATTTGTGTTTTCCCTTTATAACGAGTAGAAATTTGTGTTTTATCTTTGGTAACGAGTTCGAATTCATGTTTTCTTCATATTAACGAGTTCAAATTCGTGTTTTTCTCGGGTAACGAGTTGTCCTTGAAGAAAAAAAGGTTTTTTCTCTGATAACGAGTGGACATCGCCGGAAATTTGTGTTTTCCCTTTATAACGAGTAGAAATTTGTGTTTTATCTTTGGTAACGAGTTCGAATTCATGTTATCTTCATATTAACGAGTTCAAATTCGTGTTTTTCTCTGGTAACGAGTTGTCCTTGAAGAAAAAAAGGTTTTTTCTCCGATAACGAGTGGACATCGCCGGAAATTTGTGTTTTCCCTTTATAACGAGTAGAAATTTGTGTTTTATCTTTGGTAACGAGTTCGTATTCATGTTTTCTTCATATTAACGAGTTCAAATTCGTGTTTTTCTCGGGTAACGAGTTGTCCTTGAAGAAAAAAAGGTTTTTTCTCTGATAACGAGTGGACATCGCCGGAAATTTGTATTTTCCCTTTATAACGAGTAGAAATTTGTGTTTTATCTTTGGTAACGAGTTCGAATTCATGTTTTCTTCATATTAACGAGTTCAAATTCGTGTTTTTCTCTCGGTAACGAGTTGTCCTTGAAGAAAAAAAGGTTTTTTCTCGATAACGAGTGGACATCGCCGGAAATTTGTGTTTTCCCTTTATAACGAGTAGAAATTTGTGTTTTATCTTTGGTAACGAGTTCGAATTCATGTTTTCTTCATATTAACGAGTTCAAATTCGTGTTTTTCTCGGGTAACGAGTTGTCCTTGAAGAAAAAACGGTTTTTTCTCTGATAACGAGTGGACATCGCCGGAAATTTGTGTTTTCCCTTTATAACGAGTAGAAATTTGTGTTTTATCTTTGGTAACGAGTTCGAATTCATGTTTTCTTCATATTAACGAGTTCAAATTGGTGTTTTTCTCGGGTAATGAGTTGTCCTTGAAGAAAAAAGGTTTTTTCTCTGATAACGAGTGGACATCGCCGGAAATTTGTGTTTTCCCTTTATAACGAGTAGAAATTTGTGTTTTATCTTTGGTAACAAGTTCGAATTCATTTTATCTTCATATTAAAGAGTTCAAATTCGTGTTTTTCTCTAGTAACGAGTTGTCCTTGAAGAAAAAAAGGTTTTTTCTCGATAACGAGTGGACATCGCCGGAAATTTGTGTTTTCCTTTATAACGAGTAGAAATTTGTGTTTTATCTTTGGTAACGAGTTCGAATTCATGTTTTCTTCATATTAACGAGTTCAAATTCGTGTTTTTCTCGGGTAACGAGTTGTCCTTGAAGAAAAAAAGGTTTTTTCTCGATAACGAGTGGACATCGCCGGAAATTTGTGTTTTCCTTTATAACGAGTAGAAATTTGTGTTTTATCTTTGGTAACGAGTTCGAATTCATGTTTTCTTCATATTAACGAGTTCAAATTCATGTTTTTCTCGGTAACGAGTTGTCCTTGAAGAAAAAAAGTTTTTTCTCCGATAACGAGTGGACATCGCCGGAAATTTGTGTTTTCCCTTTATAACGAGTAGAAATTTGTGTTTTATCTTTGGTAACGAGTTCGAATTCATGTTTTCTTCATATTAACGAGTTCAAATTCGTGTTTTTCTCGGGTAACGAGTTGTCCTTGAAGAAAAAAAGGTTTTTTCTCGATAACGAGTGGACATCGCCGGAAATTTGTGTTTTCCCTTTATAACGAGTAGAAATTTGTGTTTTATCTTTGGTAACGAGTTCGAATTCATGTTTTCTTCATATTAACGAGTTCAAATTCGTGTTTTTCTCTCGGTAACGAGTTGTCCTTGAAGAAAAAAGGTTTTTCTCTCGATAACGAGTGGACATCGCCGGAAATTTGTGTTTTCCCTTTATAACGAGTAGAAATTTGTGTTTTATCTTTGGTAACGAGTTCGAATTCATGTTTTCTTCATATTAACGAGTTCAAATTCGTGTTTTTCTCGGGTAACGAGTTGTCCTTGAAGAAAAAAAGGTTTTTTCTCGATAACGAGTGGACATCGCCGGAAATTTGTGTTTTCCCTTTATAACGAGTAGAAATTTGTGTTTTATCTTTGGTAACGAGTTCGAATTCATGTTTTCTTCATATTAACGAGTTCAAATTCGTGTTTTTCTCGGGTAACGAGTTGTCCTTGAAGAAAAAAGGTTTTTTCTCTGATAACGAGTGGACATCGCCGGAAATTTGTGTTTTCCCTTTATAACGAGTAGAAATTTGTGTTTTATCTTTGGTAACGAGTTCGAATTCATGTTTTCTTCATATTAACGAGTTCAAATTCGTGTTTTTCTCTAGTAACGAGTTGTCCTTGAAGAAAAAAAGGTTTTTTCTCGATAACGAGTGGACATCGCCGGAAATTTGTGTTTTCCCTTTATAACGAGTAGAAATTTGTGTTTTATCTTTGGTAACGAGTTCGAATTCATGTTTTCTTCATATTAACGAGTTCAAATTCGTGTTTTTCTCGGGTAACGAGTTGTCCTTGAAGAAAAAAAGGTTTTTCTCGATAACGAGTGGACATCGCCGGAAATTTGTGTTTTCCCTTTATAACGAGTAGAAATTTGTGTTTTATCTTTGGTAACGAGTTCGAATTCATGTTTTCTTCATATTAACGAGTTCAAATTCGTGTTTTTCTCTGGGTAACGAGTTGTCCTTGAAGAAAAAAAGGTTTTTTCTCTCGATAACGAGTGGACATCGCCGGAAATTTGTGTTTTCCCTTTATAACGAGTAGAAATTTGTGTTTTATCTTTGGTAACGAGTTCGAATTCATGTTTTCTTCATATTAACGAGTTCAAATTCGTGTTTTTCTCTCGGTAACGAGTTGTCCTTGAAGAAAAAAAGGTTTTTTCTCCGATAACGAGTGGACATCGCCGGAAATTTGTGTTTTCCCTTTATAACGAGTAGAAATTTGTGTTTTATCTTTGGTAACGAGTTCGAATTCATGTTTTCTTCATATTAACGAGTTCAAATTCGTGTTTTTCTCGGGTAACGAGTTGTCCTTGAAGAAAAAAAGGTTTTTTCTCTCGATAACGAGTGGACATCGCCGGAAATTTGTGTTTTCCCTTTATAACGAGTAGAAATTTGTGTTTTATCTTTGGTAACGAGTTCGAATTCATGTTTTCTTCATATTAACGAGTTCAAATTCATGTTTTTCTCTCGGTAACGAGTTGTCCTTGAAGAAAAAAGGTTTTTTCTCGATAACGAGTGGACATCGCCGGAAATTTGTGTTTTCCCTTTATAACGAGTAGAAATTTGTGTTTTATCTTTGGTAACGAGTTCGAATTCATGTTTTCTTCATATTAACGAGTTCAAATTCGTGTTTTTCTCGGGTAACGAGTTGTCCTTGAAGAAAAAAAGGTTTTTTCTCGATAACGAGTGGACATCGCCGGAAATTTGTGTTTTCCCTTTATAACGAGTAGAAATTTGTGTTTTATCTTTGGTAACGAGTTCGAATTCATGTTTTCTTCATATTAACGAGTTCAAATTCGTGTTTTTCTCGGGTAACGAGTTGTCCTTGAAGAAAAAAAGGTTTTTTCTCGATAACGAGTGGACATCGCCGGAAATTTGTGTTTTCCCTTTATAACGAGTAGAAATTTGTGTTTTATCTTTGGTAACGAGTTCGAATTCATGTTTTCTTCATATTAACGAGTTCAAATTCGTGTTTTTCTCGGGTAACGAGTTGTCCTTGAAGAAAAAAGGTTTTTTCTCGATAACGAGTGGACATCGCCGGAAATTTGTGTTTTCCCTTTATAACGAGTAGAAATTTGTGTTTTATCTTTGGTAACGAGTTCGAATTCATGTTTTCTTCATATTAACGAGTTCAAATTCGTGTTTTTCTCGGGTAACGAGTTGTCCTTGAAGAAAAAAAGGTTTTTTCTCGATAACGAGTGGACATCGCCGGAAATTTGTGTTTTCCCTTTATAACGAGTAGAAATTTGTGTTTTATCTTTGGTAACGAGTTCGAATTCATGTTTTCTTCATATTAACGAGTTCAAATTCGTGTTTTTCTCGGGTAACGAGTTGTCCTTGAAGAAAAAAAGGTTTTTCTCTCGATAACGAGTGGACATCGCCGGAAATTTGTGTTTTCCATTTATAACGAGTAGAAATTTGTGTTTTATCTTTGGTAACGAGTTCGAATTCATGTTTTCTTCATATTAACGAGTTCAAATTCGTGTTTTTCTCTAGGTAACGAGTTGTCCTTGAAGAAAAAAAGGTTTTTTCTCGATAACGAGTGGACATCG
This sequence comes from Gentiana straminea, assembly GCA_036785695.1. Taxonomy (NCBI): domain Eukaryota; kingdom Viridiplantae; phylum Streptophyta; class Magnoliopsida; order Gentianales; family Gentianaceae; genus Gentiana; species Gentiana straminea. The sequence goes on along the minus strand of JAVUPR010000127.1, from coordinate 60,482 downwards.
CCGGAAATTTGTGTTTTCCCTTTATAACGAGTAGAAATTTGTGTTTTATCTTTGGTAACGAGTTCGAATTCATGTTTTCTTCATATTAACGAGTTCAAATTCGTGTTTTTCTCGGGTAACGAGTTGTCCTTGAAGAAAAAAAGGTTTTTTCTCTCGATAACGAGTGGACATCGCCGGAAATTTGTGTTTTCCCTTTATAACGAGTAGAAATTTGTGTTTTATCTTTGGTAACGAGTTCGAATTCATGTTTTCTTCATATTAACGAGTTCAAATTCGTGTTTTTCTCTCGGTAACGAGTTGTCCTTGAAGAAAAAAAGGTTTTTTCTCGATAACGAGTGGACATCGCCGGAAATTTGTGTTTTCCCTTTATAACGAGTAGAAATTTGTGTTTTATCTTTGGTAACGAGTTCGAATTCATGTTTTCTTCATATTAACGAGTTCAAATTCGTGTTTTTCTCGGGTAACGAGTTGTCCTTGAAGAAAAAAAGGTTTTTTCTCGATAACGAGTGGACATCGCCGGAAATTTGTGTTTTCCCTTTATAACGAGTAGAAATTTGTGTTTTATCTTTGGTAACGAGTTCGAATTCATGTTTTCTTCATATTAACGAGTTCAAATTCGTGTTTTTCTCGGGTAACGAGTTGTCCTTGAAGAAAAAAAGGTTTTTTCTCGATAACGAGTGGACATCGCCGGAAATTTGTGTTTTCCCTTTATAACGAGTAGAAATTTGTGTTTTATCTTTGGTAACGAGTTCGAATTCATGTTTTCTTCATATTAACGAGTTCAAATTCGTGTTTTTCTCGGGTAACGAGTTGTCCTTGAAGAAAAAAAGGTTTTTTCTCGATAACGAGTGGACATCGCCGGAAATTTGTGTTTTCCCTTTATAACGAGTAGAAATTTGTGTTTTATCTTTGGTAACGAGTTCGAATTCATGTTTTCTTCATATTAACGAGTTCAAATTCATGTTTTTCTCGGGTAACGAGTTGTCCTTGAAGAAAAAAAGGTTTTTTCTCTGATAACGAGTGGACATCGCCGGAAATTTGTGTTTTCCCTTTATAACGAGTAGAAATTTGTGTTTTATCTTTGGTAACGAGTTCGAATTCATGTTTTCTTCATATTAACGAGTTCAAATTCGTGTTTTTCTCTGGTAACGAGTTGTCCTTGAAGAAAAAAAGTTTTTTCTCTGATAACGAGTGGACATCGCCGGAAATTTGTGTTTTCCCTTTATAACGAGTAGAAATTTGTGTTTTATCTTTAACGAGTTCGAATTCATGTTTTCTTCATATTAACGAGTTCAAATTCGTGTTTTTCTCGGGTAACGAGTTGTCCTTGAAGAAAAAAAGGTTTTTTCTCGATAACGAGTGGACATCGCCGGAAATTTGTGTTTTCCCTTTATAACGAGTAGAAATTTGTGTTTTATCTTTGGTAACGAGTTCGAATTCATGTTTTCTTCATATTAACGAGTTCAAATTCATGTTTTTCTCGGGTAACGAGTTGTCCTTGAAGAAAAAAAGGTTTTTCCTCGTAAAACGAGTGGACATCGCCGGAAATTTGTGTTTTCCCTTTATAACGAGTAGAAATTTGTGTTTTATCTTTGGTAACGAGTTCGAATTCATGTTTTCTTCATATTAACGAGTTCAAATTCGTGTTTTTCTCGGGTAACGAGTTGTCCTTGAAGAAAAAAAGGTTTTTTCTCTGATAACGAGTGGACATCGCCGGAAATTTGTGTTTTCCCTTTATAACGAGTAGAAATTTGTGTTTTATCTTTGGTAACGAGTTCGAATTCATGTTTTCTTCATATTAACGAGTTCAAATTCGTGTTTTTCTCGGGTAACGAGTTGTCCTTGAAGAAAAAAGGTTTTTTCTCTGATAACGAGTGGACATCGCCGGAAATTTGTGTTTTCCCTTTATAACGAGTAGAAATTTGTGTTTTATCTTTGGTAACGAGTTTGAATTCATGTTTTCTTCATATTAACGAGTTCAAATTCGTGTTTTTCTCTGGTAATGAGTTGTCCTTGAACAAAAAAAGGTTTTTTCTCTGATAACGAGTGGACATCGCCGGAAATTTGTGTTTTCCCTTTATAACGAGTAGAAATTTGTGTTTTATGTTTGGTAACGAATTCGAATTCATGTTTTCTTCATATTAACGAGTTCAAATTCGTGTTTTTCTCTGGTAACGAGTTGTACTCGAAGAAAAAGAGGTTTTTTCTCTCATAACGAGTGGACATCGCCGGAAATTTGTGTTTTCCCTTTATAACGAGTAGAAATTTGTGTTTTATCTTTGGTAACGAGTTAAAATTCATGTTTTCTTCATATTAACGAGTTCAAATTCGTGTTTTTCTATGGTAATGAGTTGTCCTTGAAGAAAAAAAGGTTTTTTCTCTGATAACGAGTGGACATCGCCGGAAATTTGTGTTTTCCCTTTATAACGAGTAGAAATTTGTGTTTTATCTTTGGAAACGAGTTCGAATTCATGTTTTCTTCATATTAACGAGTTCAAATTCGTGTTTTTCTCGGGTAACGAGTTGTCCTTGAAGAAAAAAAGGTTTTTTCTCTGATAACGAGTGGACATCGCCGGAAATTTGTGTTTTCCCTTTATAACGAGTAGAAATTTGTGTTTTATCTTTGGTAACGAGTTCGAATTCATGTTTTCTTCATATTAACGAGTTCAAATTCATGTTTTTCTCTGGTAACGAGTTGTCCTTGAAGAACTAAAGGTTTTTTCTCTGATAACGAGTGGACATCGCCGGAAATTTGTGTTTTCCCTTTATAACGAGTAGAAATTTGTGTTTTATCTTTGGAAACGAGTTCGAATTCATGTTTTCTTCATATTAACGAGTTCAAATTCGTGTTTTTCTCGGGTAACGAGTTGTCCTTGAAGAAAAAAAGGTTTTTTCTCTGATAACGAGTGGACATCACCGGAAATTTGTGTTTTCCCTTTATAACGAGTAGAAATTTGTGTTTTATCTTTGGTAACGAGTTCGAATTCATGTTTTCTTCATATTAACGAGTTCAAATTCGTGTTGTTCTCGGGTAACGAGTTGTCCTTGAAGAAAAAAAGTTTTTTCTCTCGATAACGAGTGGACATCGCCGGAAATTTGTGTTTTCCCTTTATAACGAGTAGAAATTTGTGTTTTATCTTTGGTAACGAGTTCGAATTCATGTTTTCTTCATATTAATGAGTTCAAATTCGTGTTAACACAAATTTGAACTCGTTAATAAGAACTCGAAAAAGAAAACATGAATTCGAACTCGTTACCAAAGAAAAAACACAAATTTCTACTCGTTATAAAGGGAAAACACAAATTTCCGGCGATGTCAACTCGTTATTAGGGAAAAAGATTTTTTTCTAGAAGGACAACTCGTTACCGAGAGAAAAACACAAATTTGAACTCGTTAATAAGAAGAAAACATGAATTCAAACTCGTTACCAAAGAAAAAACACAAATTTCTACTCGTTATAAAGGGAAAACACAAATTTCCGGCGATGTCAACTCGTTATTAGGGAAAAAGACATTTTTTTTACGGAAGGACAACTCGTTACCGAGAAAAAACACAAATTTGAACTCGTTAATAAGAAGAAAACATGAATTCGAACTCGTTACCAAAGAAAAAAGAAGAAAACACAAATTTCTACTCGTTATAAAGGGAAAACACAAATTTCCGGCGATGTCAACTCGTTATTAGGGAAAAAGACATTTTATCTGCAAGGACAACTCGTTACCAGAGAAAAACACAAATTTGAACTCGTTAATAAGAAGAAAACATGAATTCGAACTCGTTACCAAAGAAAAAACACAAATTTCTACTCGTTATAAAGGGAAAACACAAATTTCCGGCGATGTCAACTCGTTATTAGGGAAAAAACATTTTTTCTGGAAGGACAACTCGTTACCAGAGAAAAACCCAAATTTGAACTCGTTAATAAGAAGAAAACATGAATTCGAACTCGTTACCAAAGAAAAAACATAAATTTCTACTCGTTATAAAGGGAAAACACAAATTTTCGCGATGTCAACTCGTTATTAGGGAAAAAAAACATTTTTTTTTCTGGAAGGACAACTCGTTACCGAGAGAAAAACACAAATTTGAACTCGTTAATAAGAAGAAAACATGAATTCGAACTCGTTACCAAAGAAAAAACACAAATTTCTACTCGTTATAAAGGGAAAACACAAATTTCCGGCGATGTCAACTCGTTATTAGGGGAAAAATACATTTTTTTCTGAAGGACAACTCGTTACCGAGAAAAAAACAAAATTTGAACTCGTTAATAAGAAGAAAACATGAATTCGAACTCGTTACCAAAGAAAAAACACAAATTTCTACTCGTTATAAAGGGAAACACAAATTTCCGGCGATGTCAACTCGTTATTAGGGAAAAAGACATTTTTTCTGCAAGGACAACTCGTTACCGAGAGAAAAACACAAATTTGAACTCGTTAATAAGAAGAAAACATGAATTCGAACTCGTTACCAAAGAAAAAACACAAATTTCTACTCGTTATAATGGGAAAACACAAATTTCCGGCGATGTCAACTCGTTATCGGGAAAAAACATTTTTTTTGCAAGGACAACTTCGTTACCGAGAAAAACACAAATTTGAACTTGTTAATAAGAAGAAAACATGAATTCGAACTCGTTACCAAAGAAAAAACACAAATTTCTACTCGTTATAAAGGGAAAACACAAATTTCCGGCGATGTCAACTCGTTATTAGGGAAAAAGACATTTTTTTTCGGAAGGACAACTTCGTTACGAGAGAAAAACACAAATTTGAACTCGTTAATAAGAAGAAAACATGAATTCGAACTCGTTACCAAAGAAAAACACAAATTTCTACTCGTTATAAAAAGGAAAACACAAATTTCCGGCGATGTCAACTCGTTATTAGGGAAAAACATTTTTTTCTGGAAGGACAACTCGTTACCGAGAGAAAAACACAAATTTGAACTTCGTTAATAAGAAGAAAACATGAATTCGAACTTCGTTACCAAAGAAAAACACAAATTTCTACTCGTTATAAAGGAAAACACAAATTTCAGGCGATGTCAACTCGTTATTAGGGAAAAAGACATTTTTTTTCGGAAGGACAACTCGTTACGAGAAAAAACACAAATTTGAACTTCGTTAATAAGAAGAAAACATGAATTGAACTTCGTTACCAAAGAAAAAACACAAATTTCTACTCGTTATAAAGGAAAACACAAATTTCCGGCGATGTCAACTCGTTATTAGGGAAAAAGACATTTTTTTTTTCAAGGACAACTCGTTACCGAGAGAAAAACACAAATTTGAACTCGTTAATAAGAAGAAAACATGAATTCAAACTCGTTACAAAAAGAAAAAACACAAATTTCTACTCGTTATAAAGGGAAAACACAAATTTCCGGCGATGTCAACTCGTTATTAGGGAAAAAGACATTTTTTTTCTTCAAGGACAACTCGTTACCGAGAGAAAAACACAAATTTGAACTCGTTAATAAAAGAAAACATGAATTCGACTCGTTACAAAGAAAAAACACAAATTTCTACTTTCGTTATAAAGGGAAAACACAAATTTCCGGCGATGTCAACTCGTTATTAGGAAAAAGACATTTTTTCGGAAGGACAACTCGTTACCGAGAGAAAAACACAAAATTTGAACTCGTTAATAAGAAGAAAACATGAATTCGAACTCGTTACCAAAGAAAAAACACAAATTTCTACTCGTTATAAAGGGAAAACACAAATTTCCGGCGATGTCAACTCGTTATTAGGGAAAAAACATTTTTTACGCAAAGGACAACTAGTTACCTAGAGAAAAAAAAAATTTGAACTTATTAATAAGAAGAAAACATGAATTCAAACTCGTTACCGAAAAAAACACAAATTTCTACTCGTTATAATGGGAAAACACAAATTTCCGGCGATGTCAACTCGTTATTAAAGGGAAAAGACATTTTTCCGGAAGGACAACTCGTTACTGTCACAAACGATTTCAAATTTGTGTTATTATCCGGTAACTAGTTGTCCTTGCAGAAAAATGTTTTTTCCCTGATAACGAGTTGACATCGCCGGAAATTTGTGTTTTCCCTTTATAACGAGTAGAAATTTGTGTTTTTTCTTTGGTAATTTCGAATTCATGTTTTCTTCTTATTAACGAGTTCAAATTTGTGTTTTTCTCTGGAACGAGTTGTCCTTCAAGAAAAAATGTCTTTTTCCCGAATAACGAGTTGACATCGCCGGAAATTTGTGTTTTCCTTTTATAACGAGTAGAAATTTGTGTTTTTTCTTTGGTAACGAGTTCGAATTCATGTTTTCTTCTTATTAACGAGTTCAAATTTGTGTTTTTCTCTGGTAACGAGTTGTCCTTCCAGAATAAATGTCTTTTTCCCTAATAACGAGTTGACATCGCCGGAAATTTGTGTTTTCCCATTATAACGAGTAGAAATTTGTGTTTTTTCTTCGGTAACGAGTTCGAATTCATGTTTTCTTCTTATTAACGAGTTCAAATTTGTGTTTTTCTCTAGGTAACTAGTTGTCCTTACAGAAAAAATGTTTTTTCCTTGATAACGAGTTGACATCGCCGGAAATTTGTGTTTTCCCTTTATAACGAGTAGAAATTTGTGTTTTTTCTTAGGTAACGAGTTCGAATTCATGTTTTCTTCTTATTAACGAGTTCAATTTTGTGTTTTTCTCTGGTAACGAGTTGTCCTTCCAAAAAAAATGTCTTTTTCCCGAATAACGAGTTGACATCGCCGGAAATTTGTGTTTTCCCTTTATAACGTGTAGAATTTTGTGTTTTTTCTTTGGTAACGAGTTCGAATTCATGTTTTCTTCTTATTACCGAGTTCAATTTTGTGTTTTTCTCTGGTAACGAGTTGTCCTTCAAGAAAAATTGTCTTTTTCCCGAATAACGAGTTGACATCGCCGGAAATTTGTGTTTTCCCTTTATAACGAGTAGAATTTTGTGTTTTTTCTTTGGTAACGAGTTTGAATTCCTGTTTTCTTCTTCTTAACGAGTTCAATTTTATGTTTTTCTCTGGTAACGAGATGTCCTTCTAGAAAAAATGTCTTTTTCCCTCTTAACGAGTTGACATCGCCGGAAATTTGTGTTTTCCCTTTATAACGAGTAGAAATTTGTGTTTTTTATTTGGTAACGAGTTTGAATTCATGTTTTCTTCTTATTAACGAGTTCAAATTTGTGTTTTTCTCTGGTAACGTGTTGTCCTTCCAGAAAAAATGTCTTTTTCCCTAATAACGAGTTGACATCGCTGGAAATTTTTGTTTTCCCTTTATAACGAGTAGAAATTTGTGTTTTTTCTTTGGTAACGAGTTTGAATTCAAGTTTTCTTCTTATTAACGAGTTCAAATTTGTGTTTTTCTCTGGTAACGTGTTGTCCTTCCAGAAAAGAATGTCTTTTTCTTTAATAACGAGTTGACATCGCCGGAAATTTGTGTTTTCCCTTTATAACAAGTAGAAATTTGTGTTTTTTCTTTTGTAACGAGTTCGAATTCATGTTTTCTTCTTATTAACGAGTTCAAATTTGTGTTTTCCTCTGGTAACGAGTTGTCCTTCCAGAAAAAATGTATTTTTCCCGGATAACGAGTTGACATGGCCGGAAATTTGTGTTTTCCCTTTATAACGAGTAGAATTTTGTGTTTTTTCTTTGGTAACGAGTTCGAATTCATTTTTTCTTCTTATTAACGAGTTCAATTTTGTGTATTTCTCTGGTAATGAGTTGTCCTTCCAGAAAAAATGTCTTTTTCCCGAATAACGAGTTGACATCGACGGAAATTTGTGTTTTCCCTTTATAACGAGTAGAATTTTGTGTTTTTTCTTTGGTAACGAGTTCGAATTCATGTTTTCTTCTTATTAACGAGTTCAATTTTGTGTTTTTCTCTGGTAACGAGTTGTCCTTCCAGAAAAAATGTCTTTTTCCCTCTTAACGAGTTGATATCGCCGGAAATTTGTGTTTTCCCTTTATAACGAGGAGAAATTTGTGTTTTTTCTTTGGTAACGAGTTTGAATTCATGTTTTCTTCTTATTAACGAGTTCAATTTTGTGTTTTTCTCTGGTAATGTGTTGTCCTTCCAGAAAAAATGTCTTTTTCCCTAATAACGAGTTGACATCGCCGGAAATTTGTGATTTCCCTTTATAACGAGTAGAAATTTGTGTTTGTTCTTTGGTAACGAGTTCGAATTCATGTTTTCTTCTTATTAACGAGTTCTAATTTGTGTTTTTCTCTGGTAACGAGTTGTCCTTCCAGAGAAAATGTCTTTTTCCCTAATAACGAGTTGACATCGCTAGAAATTTGTGTTTTCCCTTTATAACGAGTAGAAATTTGTGTTTTTTCTTTGGTAACGAGTTTGAATTCATGTTTTCTTCTTATTAACGAGTTCAAATTTGTTTTTTTTCTCTGGTAACGAGTTGTCCTTCCAGAAAAAAATGTCTTTATCTCTAATAACGAGTTGACATCGCCGGAAATTTGTGTTTTCCCTTTATAACGAGTAGGAATTTTTGTTTTTTCTATGGTAACGAGTTCGAATTCATGTTTTCTACTTATTAACGAGTTCAAATTTGTTTTTTTCTCTGGTAACGAGTTGTCCTTCAAGAAAAAATGTCTCTTTTCCTGAATAACGAGTTGACATCGCTGGAAATTTGTGTTTTCCTTTTATAACGAGTAGAAATTTGTGTTTTTTCTTTGGTAACGAGTTCAAATTCATGTTTTCTTCTTATTAACGAGTTCAAATTTGTGTTTTTCTCTGGTAACGAGTTGTCCTTCCAGAAATAATGTCTTTTTCCCTCTTAACGAGTTGACATTGCCAGAAATTTGTGTTTTCCCTTTATAACGAGTAGAAATTTGTGTTTTTTCTTTGGTAACGAATTCGAATTCATGTTTTCTTCTTATTAACGAGTTCAAATTTGTGTTTATCTCTGGATAACGAGTTGTCCTTCCTGAAAAAATGTCTTTTTCCCAAATAACGAGTTGACATCGCCGGAAATTTGTGTTTTCCCTTTATAACAAGTAGAAATTTGTGTTTTTTCTTTGGTAACGAGTTCGAATTCATGTTTTCTTCTTATTCACGAGTTCAAATTTGTGTTTTTATCTGGTAACGAGTTGTCCTTCTAGAAAAAAATGTCTTTTTCCCTAATAACGAGTTGACATCCCCGGAAATTTGAGTGGAAATTTGAGTTTTCCCATTATAACGAGTAGAAATTTGTGTTTTTTCTTCGGTAACGAGTTCGAATTCATGTTTTCTTCTTATTAACGAGTTCAATTTTGTGTTTTTCTCTGGTAACGAGTTGTCCTTCAAGAAAAAATGTCTTTTTCCCGAATAACGAGTTGACATCGCCGGAAATTTGTGTTTTCCCTTTATAACGAGTAGAAATTTGTGTTTTTTCTTAGGTAACGAGTTCGAATTCATGTTTTCTTCTTATTAACGAGTTCAATTTTGTGTTTTCCTCTGGTAACGAGTTGTCCTTCCAAAAAAAATGTCTTTTTCCCGAATAACGAGTTGACATCGCCGAAATTTGTGTTTTCCCTTTATAACGTGTAGAATTTTGTGTTTATTCTTTGGTAACGAGTTCGAATTCATGTTTTCTTCTTATTACCGAGTTCAATTTTGTGTTTTTCTCTGGTAACGAGTTGTCCTTCCAGAAAAAATGTCTTTTTCCCTCTTAACGAGTTGACATCGCCGGAAATTTTTGTTTTCCCTTTATAACGAGTAGAAATTTGTGTTTTTTCTTAGGTAACGAGTTCGAATTCATGTTTTCTTCTTATTAACGAGTTCAAATTTGTGTTTTTCTCTGGTAACGTGTTGTCCTTCCAGAAAAAATGTCTTTTTCCCTAATAACGAGTTGATGTCACCGGAAATTTGTGTTTTCCCTTTATAACGAGTAGAAATTTGTGTTTTTTCTTTGGTAACGAGTTCGAATTCATGTTTTCTTCTTATTACCGAGTTCAATTTTGTGTTTTTCTCTGGTAACGAGTTGTCCTTCCAGAAAAAATGTCTTTTTCCCTCTTAACGAGTTGACGTCGCCGGAAATTTTTGTTTTCACTTTATAACGAGTAGAAATTTGTGTTTTTTCTTTTGTAACGAGTTTGAATTCATGTTTTCTTCTTATTAACGAGTTCAAATTTGTGTTTTTCTCTGGTAATGTGTTGTCCTTCCAGAAAAAATGTCTTTTTCCCTAATAACGAGTTGACATCACCGGAAATTTGTGTTTTCCCTTTATAACGAGTAGAAATTTGTGTTTTTTCTTTGGTAACGAGTTTGAATTCATGTTTTCTTCTTATTAACGAGTTCAAATTTGTGTTTTTCTCTGGTAATGAGATGTCCTTCAAGAAAAAAATGTCTTTTTCCTTAATAACGAGTTGACATCGCCGGAAATTCGTGTTTTCCCTTTATAACGAGTAGAAATTTGTGTTTTTTTCTTTGGTAACGAGTTTGAATTCATGTTTTATTCTTATTAACGATTTCAAATTTGTGTTATTCTCTGGTAACTAGTTGTCCTTGCAGGAAAAATGTTTTTTCCCTGATAACGAGTTGACATCGCCGGAAATTTGTGTTTTCCCTTTATAACGAGTAGAAATTTGTGTTTTTTCTTTGGTAACGAGTTCGAATTCATGTTTTCTTCTTATTAACGAGTTCAAATTTGTGTTTTTCACTGGTAACGAGTTGTCCTTCAAGAAAAAATGTCTTTTTCCCGAATAACGAGTTGACATCGCCGGAAATTTGTGTTTTCCTTTTATAACGAGTAGAAATTTGTGTTTTTTCTTTGGTAACGAGTTCGAATTCATGTTTTCTTCTTATTAACGAGTTCAAATTTGTGTTTTTCTCTGGTAACTAGTTGTCCTTCCAGAAAAAATGTCTTTTTCCCTAATAACGAGTTGACATCGCCGGAAATTTGTGTTTTCCCATTATAACGAGTAGAAATTTGTGTTTTTTCTTCGGTAACGAGTTCGAATTCATGTTTTCTTCTTATTAACGAGTTCAAATTTGTGTTTTTCTCTAGGTAACTAGTTGTCCTTGCAGAAAAAATGTTTTTTCCTTGATAACGATTTGACATCGCCGGAAATTTGTGTTTTCCCTTTATAACGAGTAGAAATTTGTGTTTTTTCTTAGGTAACGAGTTCGAATTCATGTTTTCTTCTTATTAACGAGTTCAATTTTGTGTTTTTCTCTGGTAACGAGTTGTCCTTCCAAAAAAAATGTCTTTTTCCCGAATAACGAGTTGACATCGCCGGAAATTTGTGTTTTCCCTTTATAACGTGTAGAATTTTGTGTTTTTTCTTTGGTAACGAGTTCGAATTCATGTTTTCTTCTTATTACCGAGTTCAATTTTGTGTTTTTCTCTGGTAACGAGTTGTCCTTCCAGAAAAAATGTCTTTTTCCCTCTTAACGAGTTGACATCGCCGGAAATTTTTGTTTTCCCTTTATAACGAGTAGAAATTTGTGTTTTTTCTTTTGTAACGAGTTTGAATTCATGTTTTCTTCTTATTAACGAGTTCAAATTTGTGTTTTTCTCTGGTAACGAGTTGTCCTTCCAGAAAAAATGTCTTTTTCCCTAATAACGAGTTGACATCGCCGGAAATTTGTGTTTTCCCTTTATAACGAGTAGGAATTTTTGTTTTTTCTATGGTAACGAGTTCGAATTCATGTTTTCTTCTTATTAACGAGTTCAAATTTGTGTTTTTCTCTGGTAACGAGTTGTCCTTCCAGAAAAAATGTCTTTTCCCTCTTAACGAGTTGACATCGCCGGAAATTTGTGTTTTCCCTTTATAACGAGTAGAAATTTGTGTTTTTTCTTTGGTAACGAGTTCGAATTCATGTTTTCTTCTTATTAACGAGTTCAAATTTGTGTTTTTCTCTCGGTAACGAGTTGTCCTTCCGTAAAAAATGTCTTTTTCCCTAATAACGAGTTGACATCGCCGGAAATTTGTGTTTTCCCTTTATAACGAGTAGAATTTTGTGTTTTTTCTTTGGTAACGAGTTCGAATTCATGTTTTCTTCTTATTAACGAGTTCAAATTTGTGTTTTTCTCTCGGTAGCGAGTTGTCCTTCCGTAAAAAAATGTCTTTTTCCCTAATAACGAGTTGACATCGCCGGAAATTTGTGTTTTCCCTTTATAACGAGTAGAAATTTGTGTTTTTTCTTTGGTAACGAGTTCGAATTCATGTTTTCTTCTTATTAACGAGTTCAAATTTGTGTTTTTCTCTCGGTAACGAGTTGTCCTTCCGTAAAAAATGTCTTTTTCCCTAATAACGAGTTGACATCGCCGGAAATTTGGGATTTCCCTTTATAACGAGTAGAATTTTGTGTTTTTTCTTTGGTAACGAGTTCGAATTCATGTTTTCTTCTTATTAACGAGTTCAAATTTGTGTTTTTCTCTCGGTAACGAGTTGTCCTTCCGTAAAAAATGTCTTTTTCCCTAATAACGAGTTGACATCGCCGGAAATTTGTGTTTTCCCTTTATAACGAGTAGAAATTTGTGTTTTTTCTTTGGTAACGAGTTCGAATTCATGTTTTCTTCTTATTAACGAGTTCAAATTTGTGTTTTTCTCTCGGTAACGAGTTGTCCTTCCGAAAAAATGTCTTTTTCCCTATAACGAGTTGACATCGCCGGAAATTTGTGTTTTCCCTTTATAACGAGTAGAAATTTGTGTTTTTTCTTTGGTAACGAGTTCGAATTCATGTTTTCTTCTTATTAACGAGTTCAAATTTGTGTTTTTCTCTCGGTAACGAGTTGTCCTTCAAGAAAAAATGTCTTTTTCCCGAATAACGAGTTGACATCGCCGGAAATTTGTGTTTTCCTTTATAACGAGTAGAAATTTGTGTTTTTTCTTTGGTAACGAGTTCGAATTCATGTTTTCTTCTTATTAACGAGTTCAAATTTGTGTTTTTCTCTGGTAACGAGTTGTCCTTCCGTAAAAAATGTCTTTTTCCCTCTTAACGAGTTGACATCGCCGGAAATTTGTGTTTCCCTTTATAACGAGTAGAAATTTGTGTTTTTTCTTTGGTAACGAGTTCGAATTCATGTTTTCTTCTTATTAACGAGTTCAAATTTGTGTTTTTCTCTCGGTAACGAGTTGTCCTTCCGAAAAAATGTCTTTTTCCCTAATAACGAGTTGACATCGCCGGAAATTTGTGTTTTCCCTTTATAACGAGTAGAAATTTGTGTTTTTTCTTTGGTAACGAGTTCGAATTCATGTTTTCTTCTTATTAACGAGTTCAAATTTGTGTTTTTCTCTGGTAACGAGTTGTCCTTCCGTAAAAAAAATGTCTTTTCCCCGATAACGAGTTGACATCGCCGGAAATTTGTGTTTTCCCTTTATAACGAGTAGAAATTTGTGTTTTTTCTTTGGTAACGAGTTCGAATTCATGTTTTCTTCTTATTAACGAGTTCAAATTTGTGTTTTTCTCTGGTAACGAGTTGTCCTTCAAGAAAAAAATGTCTTTTTCCCTAATAACGAGTTGACATCGCCGGAAATTTGTGTTTTCCTTTTATAACGAGTAGAATTTTGTGTTTTTTCTTTGGTAACGAGTTCGAATTCATGTTTTCTTCTTATTAACGAGTTCAAATTTTTGTTTTTCTCTGGTAACGAGTTGTCCTTCCAGAAAAAATGTCTTTTTCCCTCTTAACGAGTTGACATCGCCGGAAATTTGTGTTTTCCCTTTATAACGAGTAGAAATTTGTGTTTTTTCTTTGGTAACGAGTTCGAATTCATGTTTTCTTCTTATTAACGAGTTCAAATTTGTGTTTTTCTCTGGTAACGAGTTGTCCTTCCAGAAAAAATGTCTTTTTCCCTAATAACGAGTTGACATCGCCGGAAATTTGTGTTTTCCCTTTATAACGAGTAGAAATTTGTGTTTTTTCTTTGGTAACGAGTTCGAATTCATGTTTTCTTCTTATTAACGAGTTCAAATTTGTGTTTTTCTCTGCGGTAACGAGTTGTCCTTCCATAAAAAATGTCTTTTTCCCTCTAATAACGAGTTGACATCGCCGGAAATTTGTGTTTTCCCTTTATAACGAGTAGAAATTTGTGTTTTTTCTTTGGTAACGAGTTTGAATTCATGTTTTCTTCTTATTAACGAGTTCAAATTTGTGTTTTTCTCGGTAACGAGTTGTCCTTCCGTAAAAAAAATGTCTTTTTCCCTATAACGAGTTGACATCGCCGGAAATTTGTGTTTTCCATTTATAACGAGTAGAAATTTGTGTTTTTTCTTTGGTAACGAGTTCGAATTCATGTTTTCTTCTTATTAACGAGTTCAAATTTGTGTTTTTCTCTGGTAACGAGTTGTCCTTCAAGAAAAAATGTCTTTTTCCCGAATAACGAGTTGACATCGCTGGAAATTTGTGTTTTCCTTTTATAACGAGTAGAAATTTGTGTTTTTTCTTTGGTAACGAGTTCGAATTCATGTTTTCTTCTTATTAACGAGTTCAAATTTGTGTTTTTCTTTGGTAACGAGTTGTCCTTCCAGAAAAAATGTCTTTTTCCCTCTTAACGAGTTGACATCGCCGGAAATTTGTGTTTTCCCTTTATAACGAGTAGAAATTTGTGTTTTTTCTTTGGTAACGAGTTCGAATTCATGTTTTCTTCTTATTAACGAGTTCAAATTTGTGTTTTTCTCTGGTAACGAGTTGTCCTTCCGTAAAAATGTCTTTTTCCCTAATAACGAGTTGACATCGCCGGAAATTTGTGTTTTCCCTTTATAACGAGTAGAAATTTGTGTTTTTTCTTTGGTAACGAGTTCGAATTCATGTTTTCTTCTTATTAACGAGTTCAAATTTGTGTTTTTCTCTCGGTAACGAGTTGTCCTTCCGAAAAAAATGTCTTTTTCCCGAATAACGAGTTGACATCGCCGGAAATTTGTGTTTTCCCTTTATAACGAGTAGAAATTTGTGTTTTTTCTTTGGTAACGAGTTCGAATTCATGTTTTCTTCTTATTAACGAGTTCAAATTTGTGTTTTTCTCTGGTAACGAGTTGTCCTTCCAGAAAAATGTCTTTTTCCCTAATAACTAGTTGACATCGCCGGAAATTTGTGTTTTCCCTTTATAACGAGTAGAATTTTGTGTTTTTTCTTTGGTAACGAGTTCGAATTCATGTTTTCTTCTTATTAACGAGTTCAAATTTGTGTTTTTCTCTGGTAACGAGTTGTCCTTCCAGAAAAAATGTCTTTTTCCCTCTTAACGAGTTGACATCGCCGGAAATTTGTGTTTTCCTTTTATAACGAGTAGAAATTTGTGTTTTTTCTTTGGTAACGAGTTCGAATTCATGTTTTCTTCTTATTAACGAGTTCAAATTTGTGTTTTTCTCTGGTAACGAGTTGTCCTTCCATAAAAAATGTCTTTTTCCCTAATAACGAGTTGACATCGCCGGAAATTTGTGTTTTCCCTTTATAACGAGTAGAAATTTGTGTTTTTTCTTTGGTAACGAGTTCGAATTCATGTTTTCTTCTTATTAACGAGTTCAAATTTGTGTTTTTCTCTCGGTAACGAGTTGTCCTTCCGGAAAAAAAAATGTCTTTTTCCCTAATAACGAGTTGACATCGCCGGAAATTTGTGTTTTCCCTTTATAACGAGTAGAAATTTGTGTTTTTTCTTTGGTAACGAGTTCGAATTCATGTTTTCTTCTTATTAACGAGTTCAAATTTGTGTTTTTCTCTGGTAACGAGTTGTCCTTCCAGAAAAAAATGTCTTTTTCCCGAATAACGAGTTGACATCGCCGGAAATTTGTGTTTTCCTTTTATAACGAGTAGAAATTTGTGTTTTTTCTTTGGTAACGAGTTCGAATTCATGTTTTCTTCTTATTAACGAGTTCAAATTTTTGTTTTTCTCTTGGTAACGAGTTGTCCTTCCGTAAAAAATGTCTTTTTCCCTCTTAACGAGTTGACATCGCCGGAAATTTGTGTTTTCCCTTTATAACGAGTAGAAATTTGTGTTTTTTCTTAGGTAACGAGTTCGAATTCATGTTTTCTTCTTATTAACGAGTTCAATTTTGTGTTTTTCTCTGGTAACGAGTTGTCCTTCCAGAAAAAATGTCTTTTTCCCGAATAACGAGTTGACATCGCCGGAAATTTGTGTTTTCCCTTTATAACGAGTAGAATTTTGTGTTTTTTCTTTGTTACGAGTTCGAATTCATGTTTTCTTTTTATTAACGAGTTCAATTTTGTGTTTTTCTCTGGTAACGAGTTGTCCTTCCAGAAAAAATGTCTTTTTCCCTCTTAACGAGTTGACATCGCCGGAATTTTTTGTTTTCCCTTTATAACGAGTAGAAATTTGTGTTTTTTCTTTTGTAACGAGTTTGAATTCATGTTTTCTTCTTATTAACGATTTAAAATTTGTGTTTTTCTCTAGTAACGTGTTGTCCTTCCAGAAAAAATGTCTTTTTCCCTAATAACGAGTTGACATCGCCGGAAATTTGTGTTTTCCCTTTATAACGAGTAGAAATTTGTGTTTTTCCTTTGGTAACGAGTTCGAAATCATGTTTTCTTCTTATTAACGAGTTCAAATTTGTGTTTTTTTCTGGTAACGAGTTGTCCTTCCAGAAAAATGTCTTTTTCCCAAATAACGAGTTGACATCACCAGAAATTTGTGTTTTACCTTTATAACGAGTAGAAATTTGTGTTTTTTCTTTGGTAACGAGTTTGAATTCATGTTTTTTCTTATTAACGAGTTCAAATTTGTGTTTTTCTCTCGGTAACGAATTGTCCTTCCGTAAAAAAAAATGTCTTTTTCCCTAATAACGAGTTGACATCGCCGGAAATTTGTGTTTTCCCTTTATAACGAGTAGAAATTTGTGTTTTTTCTTCGGTAACGAGTTCGAATTCATGTTTTCTTCGATTAACGAGTTCAAATTTGTGTTTTTCTCTGGTAACGAGTTGTCCTTCCATAAAAAAATGTCTTTTTCCCTAATAACGAGTTGACATCGCCGGAAATTCGTGTTTTCCCTTTATAACGAGTAGAAATTTGTGTTTTTTCTTTGGTAACGAGTTCGAATTCATGTTTTCTTCTTATTAACGAGTTCAAATTTGTGTTATTCTCTGGTAACTAGTTGTCCTTGCAGAAAAAATGTTTTTCCCCTGATAACGAGTTGACATCACCGGAAATTTGTGTTTTCCCATTATAACGAGTAGAAATTTGTGTTTTTTCTTTGGTAACGAGTTCGAATTCATGTTTTCTTCTTATTAACGAGTTCAAATTTGTGTTTTTCTCTGGTAACGAGTTGTCCTTGCAGATAAAATGTCTTTTTCCCTAATAACGAATTGACATCGCCGGAAATTTGTGTTTTCCCTTTATAACGATTAGAAATTTGTGTTTTTTCTTTGGTAACGAGTTCGAATTCATGTTTTCTTCTTATTAACGAGTTCAATTTTGTGTTTTTCTCTGGTAACGAGTTGTCCTTCCAGAAAAATGTCTTTTTCCCTAATAACGAGTTGACATCACCGGAAATTTGCGTTTTCCCTTTATAACGAGTAGAAATTTGTGTTTTTTCTTTGGTAACGAGTTTGAATTCATGTTTTCTTCTTATTAACGAGTTCAAATTCGTGTTTTTCTCTGGTAACGAGTTTTCCTTCCTGAAAAAAATGTCTTTTTCCCTAAAAACGAGTTGACATCGCCGGAAATTTGTGTTTTCCCTTTATAACGAGTAGAAATTTGTGTTTTTTCTTCGGTAACGAGTTCGAATTCATGTTTTCTTCTTATTAACGAGTTCAAATTTGTGTTTTTCTCTGGTAACGAGTTGTCCTTCCCGAAAAAATGTCTTTTTCCCTAATAACGAGTTGACATCGCCGGAAATTCATGTTTTCCCTTTATAACGAGTAGAAATTTGTGTTTTTTCTTTGGTAACGAGTTCGAATTCATGTTTTTTTCTTATTAACGAGTTCAAATTTGTGTTATTCTCTGGTAACTAGTTGTCCTTGCAGAAAAAATGTTTTTTCCCTGATAACGAGTTGACATTGCCGGAAATTTGTGTTTTCCATTATAACGAGTAGAAATTTGTGTTTTTCTTTGGTAACGAGTTCGAATTCATGTTTTCTTCTTATTAACGAGTTCAAATTTGTGTTTTTCTCTGGTAACGAGTTGTCCTTGCAGATAAAATGTCTTTTTCCCTAATAACGAGTTGACATCGCCGGAAATTTGTGTTTTCCCTTTATAACGAGTAGAATTTTGTGTTTTCTTTGGTAACGAGTTCGAATTCATGTTTTCTTTTTATTAACGAGTTCAATTTTGTGTTTTTCTCTGGTAACGAGTTGTGCTTCCAGAAAAAATGTCTTTTTCCCTCTTAACGAGTTGACATCGCCGGAAATTTGTGTTTTCCCTTTATAACGAGTAGAAATTTGTGTTTTTTCTTTGGTAACGAGTTTGAATACATGTTTTCTTCTTATAACGAGTTCAAATTTGTGTTTTTCTCTGGTAACGTGTTGTCCTTCCAGAAAAAATGTCTTTTTCCCTAATAACGAGTTGACATCGCCGGAAATTAATGTTTTCCCTTTATAACGAATAGAAATTTGTGTTTTTTCTTTGGTAACGAGTTCGAATTCATGTTTTTTTCTTATTAACGAGTTCAAATTTGTGTTATTCTCTGGTAACTAGTTGTCCTTGCAGAAAAAATGTTTTTTCCCTGATAACGAGTTGACATTGCCGGAAATTTGTGTTTTCCCTTTATAACGAGTAGTAATTTGTGTTTTTTCTTTGGTAACGAGTTCGAATTCATGTTTTCTTCTTATTAACGAGTTCAAATTTGTGTTTTTCTCTGGTAACGAGTTGTCCTTCCATAAAAAATGTCTTTTTCCCTAATAACGAGTTGACATCGCCGGAAATTTGTGTTTTCCCTTTATAACGAGTAGAATTTTGTGTTTTCTTTGGTAACGAGTTCGAATTCATGTTTTCTTCTTATTAACGAGTTCAATTTTTTGTTTTTCTCTGGTAACGAGTTGTCTTTCCAGAAAAAATGTCTTTTTCCCTCTTAACGAGTTGACATCGCCGGAAATTTGTGTTTTCCCTTTATAACGAGTAGAAATTTGTGTTTTTTCTTTGGTAACGAGTTTGAATTCATGTTTTCTTCTTATTAACGAGTTCAAATTTGTGTTTTTCTCTGGTAACGTGTTGTCCTTCCAGAAAAAATGTCTTTTTCCCTAATAACGAGTTGACATCGCCGGAAATTTGTGATTTCCCTTTATAACGAGTAGAAATTTGTGTTTTTTATTTGGTAACGAGTTCGAATTCATGTTTTCTTCTTATTAACGAGTTCAAATTTGTGTTTTTCTCTGGTAACGAGTTGTCCTTCCAGAAAAAATGTCTTTTTCCCTAATAACGAGTTGACATCGACGGAAATTTGTGTTTTCCCTTTATAACGAATAGAAATTTGTGTTTTTTCTTTGGTAACAAGTTTGAATTCATGTTTTCTTCTTATTAACGAGTTCAAATTTGTGTTTTTCTCTGGTAACGAGTTGTCTTTCCGAAAAAAAAATGTCTTTTTCCCTATTAACGAGTTGACATCGCCGGAAATTTGTGTTTTCCCTTTATAACGAGTAGGAATTTTTGTTTTTTCAATGGTAACGAGTTCGAATCATGTTTTCTTCTTATTAACGAGTTCAAATTTGTGTTTTTCTCTGGAAACGAGTTGTCCTTCAAGAAAAAATGTCTTTTTCCCGAATAACGAGTTGACATCGCTGGAAATTTATGTTTTCCTTTTATAACGAGTAGAAATTTGTGTTTTTTCTTTGGTAACGAGTTCGAATTCATGTTTTCTTCTTATTAACGAGTTCAAATTAGTGTTTTTCTTTGGTAACGAGTTGTCCTTCCAGAAAAAATGTCTTTTTCCCTCTTAACGAGTTGACATTGCCGGAAATTTGTGTTTTCCCTTTATAACGAGTAGAAATTTGTGTTTTTTCTTTGGTAACGAGTTCGAATTCATGTTTTCTTCTTATTAACGAGTTCAAATTTGTGTTTTTCTCTGGTAACGAGTTGTCCTTCCCGAAAAATGTCTTTTTCCCAAATAACGAGTTGACATCGCCGGAAATTTGTGTTTTCCCTTTATAACAAGTAGAAATTTGTGTTTTTTCTTTGGTAACGAGTTCGAATTCATGTTTTCTTCTTATTAACGAGTTCAAATTTGTGTTTTTCTCTGGTAACGAGTTGTCCTTCCAGAAAAAATGTCTTTTCCCTAATAACGAGTTGACATCGCCGGAAATTTGTGTTTTCCCATTATAACGAGTAGAAATTTGTGTTTTTTCTTCGGTAACGAGTTTGAATTCATGTTTTCTTCTTATTAATAAGTTCAAATTTTTGTTTTTCTCTAGGTAACTAGTTGTCCTTGCAGAAAAAATGTTTTTTCCCTGATAACGAGTTGACATCGCCGGAAATTTGTGTTTTCCCTTTATAACGAGTAGAAATTTGTGTTTTTTCTTAGGTAACGAGTTCGAATTCATGTTTTCTTCTTATTAACGAGTTCAATTTTGTGTTTTTCTCTCGGTAACGAGTTGTCCTTCCAGAAAAAATGTCTTTTTCCCGAATAACGAGTTGACATCGCCGGAAATTTGTGTTTTCCCTTTATAACGAGTAGAATTTTGTGTTTTTTCTTTGTTACGAGTTCGAATTCATGTTTTCTTTTTATTAACGAGTTCAATTTTGTGTTTTTCTCTGGTAACGAGTTGTCCTTCTAGAAAAAAATGTCTTTTTCCCTCTTAACGAGTTGACATCGCCGGAAATTTTTTTTTTCCCTTTATAACGAGTAGAAATTTGTGTTTTTTATTTTGTAACGAGTTTGAATTCATGTTTTCTTCTTATTAACGATTTAAAATTTGTGTTTTTCTCTGGTAACGTGTTGTCCTTCCAGAAAAAATGTCTTTTTCCCTAATAACGAGTTGACATCGCCGGAAATTTGTGTTTTCCTTTATAACGAGTAGAAATTTGTGTTTTTTCTTTGGTAACGAGTTCGAATTCATGTTTTCTTCTTATTAACGAGTTCAAATTTGTGTTTTTCTCTCGGTAACGAGTTGTCCTTTCGAAAAAATGTCTTTTTCCCTAATAACGAGTTGACATCACCGGAAATTTGTGTTTTCCCTTTATAACGAGTAGAAATTTGTGTTTTTCTTTGGTAACGAGTTCGAATTCATGTTTTCTTCTTATTAACGAGTTCAAATTTGTGTTTTTCTCTCGGTAACGAGTTGTCCTTCCGAGAAAAAAATGTCTTTTTCCCTAATAACGAGTTGACATCGCCGGAAATTTGTGTTTTCCCTTTATAACGAGTAGAAATTTGTGTTTTTTCTTTGGTAACGAGTTCGAATTCATGTTTTCTTCTTATTAACGAGTTCAAATTTGTGTTTTTCTCTGGTAACGAGTTGTCCTTCCAGAAAAAATGTCTTTTTCCCTAATAACGAGTTGACATCGCCGGAAATTTGTGTTTTCCCTTTATAACGAGTAGAAATTTGTGTTTTTTCTTTGGTAACGAGTTCGAATTCATGTTTTCTTCTTATTAACAAGTTCAAATTTGTGTTATTCTCTGGTAACTAGTTGTCCTTGCAGAAAAAATGTTTTTTCCCTGATAACGAGTTGACATCACCGGAAATTTGTGTTTTCCCATTATAACGAGTAGAAATTTGTGTTTTTTCTTTGGTAACGAGTTCGAATTCATGTTTTCTTCTTATTAACGAGTTCAAATTTGTGTTTTTCTCTGGTAACGAGTTGTCCTTGCAGATAAAATGTCTTTTTCCCTAATAACGAGTTGACATCGCCGGAAATTTGTGTTTTCCCTTTATAACGAGTAGAAATTTGTGTTTTTTCTTTGGTAACGAGTTCGAATTCATGTTTTCTTCTTATTAACGAGTTCAAATTTGTGTTTTTCTCTGGTAACGAGTTGTCCTTCCAGAAAAAAAATGTCTTTTTCCCTCTTAACGAGTTGACATCGCCGGAAATTTGTGTTTTCCCATTATAACGAGTAGAAATTTGTGTTTTTTCTTGGTAACGAGTTCGAATTCATGTTTTCTTCTTATTAACGAGTTCAAATTTGTGTTTTTCTCTGGTAACGAGTTGTCCTTCCAGAAAAAAATGTCTTTTTCCCTAATAACGAGTTGACATCGCCGGAAATTTGTGTTTTTCCCTTTATAACGAGTAGAAATTTGTGTTTTTTCTTTGGTAACGAGTTCGAATTCATGTTTTCTTCTTATTAACGAGTTCAAATTTGTGTTATTCTCTGGTAACTAGTTGTCCTTCCGAAAAAAATGTTTTTTTCCCTCTTAACGAGTTGACATCACCGGAAATTTGTGTTTTCCCATTATAACGAGTAGAAATTTGTGTTTTTTCTTTGGTAACGAGTTCGAATTCATGTTTTCTTCTTATTAACGAGTTCAAATTTGTGTTTTTCTCTGGTAACGAGTTGTCCTTCCAGATAAAAAATGTCTTTTTCCCTAATAACGAGTTGACATCGCCGGAAATTTGTGTTTTCCCTTTATAACGAGTAGAAATTTGTGTTTTTTCTTTGGTAACGAGTTTGAATTCATGTTTTCTTCTTATTAACGAGTTCAAATTTGTGTTTTTCTCTGGTAACGAGTTGTCTTTCCAGAAAAAAAATGTCTTTTTCCCTATTAACGAGTTGACATCGCCGGAAATTTGTGTTTTCCCTTTATAACGAGTAGGAATTTTTGTTTTTTCAATGGTAACGAGTTCGAATCATGTTTTCTACTTATTAACGAGTTCAAATTTGTGTTTTTCTCTGGAAACGAGTTGTCCTTCAAGAAAAAATGTCTTTTTCCCGAATAACGAGTTGACATCGCTGGAAATTTATGTTTTCCTTTTATAACGAGTAGAAATTTGTGTTTTTTCTTTGGTAACGAGTTCGAATTCATGTTTTCTTCTTATTAACGAGTTCAAATTAGTGTTTTTCTTTGGTAACGAGTTGTCCTTCCAGAAAAAATGTCTTTTTCCCTCTTAACGAGTTGATTGCCGGAAATTTGTGTTTTCCCTTTATAACGAGTAGAAATTTGTGTTTTTTCTTTGGTAACGAACGAGTTTTTCTTCTTATTCATGTTTTCTTCTTATTAACGAGTTCAAAAAATTTTTTTTTCTCTATAACGAGTTGTCCTTCCGAAAAAATGTCTTTTTTTCTTTGGTAACGAGTTCCCATGTTTAACGAGTTGACATCGCCGGAAATTTGTGTTTTCCCGTCGGAAATTTGTGTTTTCCCATTATACGAGTAGAAATTTGTGTGTCAACTCGTTATGTTTTCTTCTTAAAAAGAATTTTTTTTTCTCTAGGTAACTAGTTGTCCTTTAAAAAATGGACAACTTGACATCGCCGGAAATTACCCACGATAGTCAAAAAAAAAAGACATTTTTTTCAAATTTGAACTCGTTAATAAGAAATAAAAACATGAATTCGAACTCGTTACCAAAGAAAAAACACAAATTTCTACTTGTTATAAAGGGAAAACACAAATTTCCGGCGATGTCAACTCGTTATTCGGGAAAAAGACATTTTTTCTTGAAGGACAACTCGTTACCGAGAAAAACACAAATTTGAACTCGTTAATAAGTAGAAAACATGAATTCGAACTCGTTACCAAAGAAAAAACACAAATTTCTACTCGTTATAAAGGGAAAACACAAATTTCCGGCGATGTCAACTCGTTATTAGGGAAAAAGACATTTTTTTCGGAAGGACAACTCGTTACCGAGAGAAAAACACAAATTTGAACTCGTTAATAAGAAGAAAACATGAATTCGAACTCGTTACCAAAGAAAAAAACACAAATTTCTACTCGTTATAAAGGGAAAACACAAATTTCCGGCGATGTCAACTCGTTATTCGGGAAAAAGACATTTTTTCTTGAAGGACAACTCGTTACGTTACGAGAGAAAAACACAAATTTGAACTCGTTAATAAGAAAAAAACATGAATTCGAACTCGTTACCAAAGAAAAAACACAAATTTCTACTCGTTATAAAGGGAAAACACAAATTTCCGGCGATGTCAACTCGTTATTCGGGAAAAAGACATTTTTTTTGAAGGACAACTCGTTACCGAGAAAACACAAAATTGAACTCGTTAATAAGAAGAAAACATGAATTCGAACTCGTTACCAAAGAAAAAACACAAATTTCTACTCGTTATAAAGGGAAAACACAAATTTCCGGCGATGTCAACTCGTTATTAGGGAAAAATACATTTTTTCTTGGAAGGACAACTCGTTACCAAAGAAAAACACAAATTTGAACTCGTTAATAAGAAGAAAACATGAATTCGAACTCGTTACCAAAGAAAAAACACAAATTTCTACTTGTTATAAAGGGAAAACACAAATTTCCGGTGATGTCAACTCGTTATTAGGGAAAAACATTTTTTTTTTCTGGAAGGACAACTCGTTACCAGAGAAAAACACAAATTTGAACTCGTTAATAAGAAGAAAACATGAATTCGAACTCGTTACCAAAGAAAAAACACAAATTTCTACTCGTTATAAAGGGAAAACACAAATTTCCGGCGATGTCAACTCGTTATTAGGGAAAAAGACATTTTTTCTTGGAAGGACAACTCGTTACCGAGAAAAACACAAATTTGAACTCGTTAATAAGAAGAAAACATGAATTCGAACTCGTTACCAAAGAAAAAACAAAATTTCTACTCGTTATAAAGGGAAAACACAAATTTCCGGCGATGTCAACTCGTTATTAGGGAAAAAGACATTTTTTTTCGGAAGGACAACTCGTTACCGAGAGAAAAACACAAATTTGAACTCGTTAATAAGAAGAAAACATGAATTCGAACTCGTTACCAAAGAAAAAACACAAATTTCTACTCGTTATAAAGGGAAAACACAAATTTCCGGCGATGTCAACTCGTTATTAGGAAAAAGACATTTTTTTTGGAAGGACAACTCGTTACCGAGAGAAAAACACAAATTTGAACTCGTTAATAAGAAGAAAACATGAATTCGAACTCGTTACCAAAGAAAAAACACAAATTTCTACTCGTTATAAAGGGAAAACACAAATTTCCGGCGATGTCAACTCGTTATTAGGGAAAAAGACATTTTTTCGGAAGGACAACTCGTTACCGAGAAAAACACAAATTTGAACTCGTTAATAAGAAGAAAACATGAATTCGAACTCGTTACCAAAGAAAAAACACAAATTTCTACTCGTTATAAAGGGAAAACACAAATTTCCGGCGATGTCAACTCGTTATTAGGGAAAAAGACATTTTTTTTGGAAGGACAACTCGTTACCGAGAGAAAAACACAAATTTGAACTCGTTAATAAGAAGAAAACATGAATTCGAACTCGTTACCAAAGAAAAAACACAAATTTCTACTCGTTATAAAGGGAAAACACAAATTTCCGGCGATGTCAACTCGTTATTAGGGAAAAAGACATTTTTTTTTGGAAGGACAACTCGTTACCGAGAGAAAAACAAATTTGAACTCGTTAATAAGAAGAAAACATGAATTCAACTCGTTACCAAAGAAAAAACACAAATTTCTACTCGTTATAAAGGAAAACACAAATTTCCGGCGATGTCAACTCGTTATTAGGGAAAAAGACATTTTTTACGGAAGGACAACTCGTTACCGAGAGAAAAACACAAATTTGAACTCGTTAATAAGAAGAAAACATGAATTCGAACTCGTTACCAAAGAAAAAACACAAATTTCTACTCGTTATAAAGGGAAAACACAAATTTCCGGCGATGTCAACTCGTTATTAGGGAAAAAGACATTTTTTTTTGGAAGGACAACTCGTTACCGAGAGAAAAACACAAATTTGAACTCGTTAATAAGAAGAAAACATGAATTCGAACTCGTTACCAAAAGAAAAAACACAAATTTCTACTCGTTATAAAGGGAAAACACAAATTTCCGGCGATGTCAACTCGTTATTAGGGAAAAAGACATTTTTTCGGAAGGACAACTCGTTACCGAGAGAAAAACACAAATTTGAACTCGTTAATAAGAAGAAAACATGAATTCGAACTCGTTACCAAAGAAAAAACACAAATTTCTACTCGTTATAAAGGGAAAACACAAATTTCCGGCGATGTCAACTCGTTATTAGGGAAAAAGACATTTTTTTACTTGAAGGACAACTCGTTACCGAGAGAAAAACACAAATTTGAACTCGTTAATAAGAAGAAAACATGAATTCGAACTCGTTACCAAAAGAAAAAACACAAATTTCTACTCGTTATAAAGGGAAAACACAAATTTCCGGCGATGTCAACTCGTTATTAGGGAAAAAGACATTTTTTACGGAAGGACAACTCGTTACCGAGAGAAAAACACAAATTTGAACTCGTTAATAAGAAGAAAACATGAATTCGAACTCGTTACCAAAGAAAAAACACAAATTTCTACTCGTTATAAAGGGAAAACACAAATTTCCGGCGATGTCAACTCGTTATTAGGGAAAAAGACATTTTTTCTTGGAAGGACAACTCGTTACCGAGAGAAAAACACAAATTTGAACTCGTTAATAAGAAGAAAACATGAATTCGAACTCGTTACCAAAGAAAAAACACAAATTTCTACTCGTTATAAAGGGAAAACACAAATTTCCGGCGATGTCAACTCGTTATTAGGGAAAAAGACATTTTTTTTGGAGGACAACTCGTTACCGAGAAAAAACACAAATTTGAACTCGTTAATAAGAAGAAAACATGAATTCGAACTCGTTACCAAAGAAAAAACACAAATTTCTACTCGTTATAAAGGGAAAACACAAATTTCCGGCGATGTCAACTCGTTATTAGGGAAAAAGACATTTTTTCTGGAAGGACAACTCGTTACCGAGAGAAAAACACAAATTTGAACTCGTTAATAAGAAGAAAACATGAATTCGAACTCGTTACCAAAGAAAAAACACAAATTTCTACTCGTTATAAAGGGAAAACACAAATTTCCGGCGATGTCAACTCGTTATTAGGGAAAAAGACATTTTTTTCGGAAGGACAACTCGTTACCGAGAGAAAAACACAAATTTGAACTCGTTAATAAGAAGAAAACATGAATTCGAACTCGTTACCAAAGAAAAAACACAAATTTCTACTCGTTATAAAGGGAAAACACAAATTTCCGGCGATGTCAACTCGTTATTAGGGAAAAAAGACATTTTTTTTGGAAGGACAACTCGTTACCGAGAGAAAAACACAAATTTGAACTCGTTAATAAGAAGAAAACATGAATTCGAACTCGTTACCAAAGAAAAAACACAAATTTCTACTCGTTATAAAGGGAAAACACAAATTTCCGGCGATGTCAACTCGTTATTAGGGAAAAAGACATTTTTTCGAAGGACAACTCGTTACCGAGAGAAAAACACAAATTTGAACTCGTTAATAAGAAGAAAACATGAATTCGAACTCGTTACCAAAGAAAAAACACAAATTTCTACTCGTTATAAAGGGAAAACACAAATTTCCGGCGATGTCAACTCGTTATTAGGGAAAAAGACATTTTTTACGGAAGGACAACTCGTTACCGAGAGAAAAACACAAATTTGAACTCGTTAATAAGAAGAAAACATGAATTCGAACTCGTTACCAAAGAAAAAACACAAATTTCTACTCGTTATAAAGGGAAAACACAAATTTCCGGCGATGTCAACTCGTTATTAGGGAAAAAGACATTTTTTCTTGAAGGACAACTCGTTACCGAGAAAAACACAAATTTGAACTCGTTAATAAGAAGAAAACATGAATTCGAACTCGTTACCAAAGAAAAAACACAAATTTCTACTCGTTATAAAGGGAAAACACAAATTTCCGGCGATGTCAACTCGTTATTAGGGAAAAAGACATTTTTTCTTGAAGGACAACTCGTTACCGAGAGAAAAACACAAATTTGAACTCGTTAATAAGAAGAAAACATGAATTCGAACTCGTTACCAAAGAAAAAACAAAAATTTCTACTCGTTATAAAGGGAAAACACAAATTTCCGGCGATGTCAACTCGTTATTAGGGAAAAAAGACATTTTTTTTCTGGAAGGACAACTCGTTACCGAGAGAAAAACACAAATTTGAACTCGTTAATAAGAAGAAAACATGAATTCAACTCGTTACCAAAGAAAAAACACAAATTTCTACTCGTTATAAAGGGAAAACACAAATTTCCGGCGATGTCAACTCGTTATTAGGGAAAAAGACATTTTTTCTGGAAGGACAACTCGTTACCGAGAGAAAAACACAAATTTGAACTCGTTAATAAGAAGAAAACATGAATTCGAACTCGTTACCAAAGAAAAAACACAAATTTCTACTCGTTATAAAGGGAAAACACAAATTTCCGGCGATGTCAACTCGTTATTAGGGAAAAAGACATTTTTTTTTCGGAAGGACAACTCGTTACCGAGAGAAAAACACAAATTTGAACTCGTTAATAAGAAGAAAACATGAATTCAAACTCGTTACCAAAGAAAAAACACAAATTTCTACTCGTTATAAAGGAAAACACAAATTTCCGGCGATGTCAACTCGTTATTAGGGAAAAAGACATTTTTTTTGCGGAAGGACAACTCGTTACCGAGAAAAACACAAATTTGAACTCGTTAATAAGAAGAAAACATGAATTCGAACTCGTTACCAAAGAAAAAACACAAATTTCTACTCATTATAAATAAAACACAAATCGTTATAAAGGGAAAACACAAATTTCCGGCGATGTCAACTCGTTATTAGGGAAAAAGACATTTTTTCTTGAAGGACAACTCGTTACCGAGAGAAAAACACAAATTTGAACTCGTTAATAAGAAGAAAACATGAATTCGAACTCGTTACCAAAGAAAAAACACAAATTTCTACTCGTTATAAAGGGAAAACACAAATTTCCGGCGATGTCAACTCGTTATTAGGGAAAAATACATTTTTTACGGAAGGACAACTCGTTACCGAGAGAAAAACACAAATTTGAACTCGTTAATAAGAAGAAAACATGAATTCGAACTCGTTACCAAAGAAAAAACACAAATTTCTACTCGTTATAAAGGAAAACACAAATTTCCGGCGATGTCAACTCGTTATTAGGGAAAAAGACATTTTTTTTTTTTACGGAAGGACAACTCGTTACCGAGAGAAAAACACAAATTTGAACTCGTTAATAAGAAGAAAACATGAATTCGAACTCGTTACCAAAGAAAAAAACACAAATTTCTACTCGTTATAAAGGGAAAACACAAATTTCCGGCGATGTCAACTCGTTATTAGGGAAAAAGACATTTTTTCTTGAAGGACAACTCGTTACCGAGAGAAAAACACAAATTTGAACTCGTTAATAAGAAGAAAACATGAATTCGAACTCGTTACCAAAGAAAAAACACAAATTTCTACTCGTTATAAAGGGAAAACACAAATTTCCGGCGATGTCAACTCGTTATTAGGGAAAAAGACATTTTTTCTAGGAAGGACAACTCGTTACCGAGAGAAAAACACAAATTTGAACTCGTTAATAAGAAGAAAACATGAATTCGAACTCGTTACCAAAGAAAAAACACAAATTTCTACTCGTTATAAAGGGAAAACACAAATTTCCGGCGATGTCAACTCGTTATTAGGAAAAAGACATTTTTTACGGAAGGACAACTCGTTACCGAGAGAAAAACACAAATTTGAACTCGTTAATAAGAAGAAAACATGAATTCAAACTCGTTACCAAAGAAAAAACACAAATTTCTACTCGTTATAAAGGGAAAACACAAATTTCCGGCGATGTCAACTCGTTATTAGGGAAAAAGACATTTTTTCTGGAAGGACAACTCGTTACCAGAGAAAAACACAAATTTGAACTCGTTAATAAGAAGAAAACATGAATTCGAACTCGTTACCAAAGAAAAAACACAAAATTTCTACTCGTTATAAAGGGAAAACACAAATTTCCGGCGATGTCAACTCGTTATTAGGGAAAAATACATTTTTTACGGAAGGACAACTCGTTACCGGAGAAAAACACAAATTTGAACTCGTTAATAAGAAGAAAACATGAATTCGAACTCGTTACCAAAGAAAAAACACAAATTTCTACTCGTTATAAAGGGAAAACACAAATTTCCGGCGATGTCAACTCGTTATTAGGGAAAAAGACATTTTTTCTGGAAGGACAACTCGTTACCGAGAGAAAAACACAAATTTGAACTCGTTAATAAGAAGAAAACATGAATTCGAACTCGTTACCAAAGAAAAAACACAAATTTCTACTCGTTATAAAGGGAAAACACAAATTTCGGCGATGTCAACTCGTTATTAGGGAAAAAGACATTTTTTTCTGGAAGGACAACTCGTTACCGAGAGAAAAACACAAATTTGAACTCGTTAATAAGAAGAAAACATGAATTCGAACTCGTTACCAAAGAAAAACACAAATTTCTACTCGTTATAAAGGAAAACACAAATTTCCGGCGATGTCAACTCGTTATTAGGGAAAAAGACATTTTTCTTGAAGGACAACTCGTTACCGAGAGAAAAACACAAATTTGAACTCGTTAATAAGAAGAAAACATGAATTCGAACTCGTTACCAAGAAAAAACACAAATTTCTACTCGTTATAAAGGGAAAACACAAATTTCCGGCGATGTCAACTCGTTATTAGGGAAAAAGACATTTTTTCGGAAGGACAACTCGTTACCGAGAGAAAAACACAAATTTGAACTCGTTAATAAGAAGAAAACATGAATTCGAACTCGTTACCAAAGAAAAACACAAATTTCTACTCGTTATAAAGGAAAACACAAATTTCCGGCGATGTCAACTCGTTATTAGGGAAAAAGACATTTTTTCTTGAAGGACAACTCGTTACACGAGAAAAACACAAATTTGAACTCGTTAATAAGAAGAAAACATGAATTCGAACTCGTTACCAAAGAAAAAACACAAATTTCTACTCGTTATAAAGGGAAAACACAAATTTCCGGCGATGTCAACTCGTTATTAGGGAAAAAGACATTTTTTTACGGAAGGACAACTCGTTACCGAGAGAAAAACACAAATTTGAACTCGTTAATAAGAAGAAAACATGAATTCGAACTCGTTACCAAAGAAAAAACACAATTTCTACTCGTTATAAAGGGAAAACACAAATTTCCGGCGATGTCAACTCGTTATTAGGGAAAAAGACATTTTTTACGGAAGGACAACTCGTTACCGAGAAAAACACAAATTTGAACTCGTTAATAAGAAGAAAACATGAATTCGAACTCGTTACCAAAGAAAAAACACAAATTTCTACTCGTTATAAAGGGAAAACACAAATTTCCGGCGATGTCAACTCGTTATTAGGGAAAAAGACATTTTTTACGGAAGGACAACTCGTTACCAAGAGAAAAACACAAATTTGAACTCGTTAATAAGAAGAAAACATGAATTCGAACTCGTTACCAAAGAAAAAACACAAATTTCTACTCGTTATAAAGGGAAAACACAAATTTCCGGCGATGTCAACTCGTTATTCGGGAAAAAGACATTTTTTCGGAAGGACAACTCGTTACCGAGAGAAAAACACAAATTTGAACTCGTTAATAAGAAGAAAACATGAATTCGAACTCGTTACCAAAGAAAAAACACAAATTTCTACTCGTTATAAAGGGAAAACACAAATTTCCGGCGATGTCAACTCGTTATTAGGGAAAAAGACATTTTTTACGAAGGACAACTCGTTACCGAGAGAAAAACACAAATTTGAACTCGTTAATAAGAAGAAAACATGAATTCGAACTCGTTACCAAAGAAAAAACACAAATTTCTACTCGTTATAAAGGGAAAACACAAATTTCCGGCGATGTCAACTCGTTATTAGGGAAAAAGACATTTT
Organism: Gentiana straminea; assembly: GCA_036785695.1. Taxonomy (NCBI): domain Eukaryota; kingdom Viridiplantae; phylum Streptophyta; class Magnoliopsida; order Gentianales; family Gentianaceae; genus Gentiana; species Gentiana straminea. Next base: position 28,702 of record JAVUPR010000127.1, on the reverse strand, counting down.
TTTGAAGGACAACTCGTTACCAGAGAAAAACACAAATTTGAACTCGTTAATAAGAAGAAAACATGAATTCGAACTCGTTACCATAGAAAAAACACAAATTTCTACTCGTTATAAAGGGAAAACACAAATTTCCGGCGATGTCAACTCGTTATTAGGGAAAAAGACATTTTTTTCTGGAAGGACAACTCGTTACCAGAGAAAAACACAAATTTGAACTCGTTAATAAGAAGAAAACATGAATTCGAACTCGTTACCAAAGAAAAAACACAAATTTCTACTCGTTATAAAGGGAAAACACAAATTTCCGGCGATGTCAACTCGTTATTAGGGAAAAAGACATTTTTTCTAGGAAGGACAACTCGTTACCGGAGAAAAACACAAATTTGAACTCGTTAATAAGAAGAAAACATGAATTCGAACTCGTTACCAAAAGAAAAAACACAAATTTCTACTCGTTATAAAGGGAAAACACAAATTTCCGGCGATGTCAACTCGTTATTAGGGAAAAAGACATTTTTTACGGAAGGACAACTCGTTACCGAGAGAAAAACACAAATTTGAACTCGTTAATAAGAAGAAAACATGAATTCGAACTCGTTACCAAAGAAAAAACACAAATTTCTACTCGTTATAAAGGGAAAACACAAATTTCCGGCGATGTCAACTCGTTATTAGGGAAAAAGACATTTTTTCTTGAAGGACAACTCGTTACCGAGAGAAAAACACAAATTTGAACTCGTTAATAAGAAGAAAACATGAATTCGAACTCGTTACCAAAGAAAAAACACAAATTTCTACTCGTTATAAAGGGAAAACACAAATTTCCGGCGATGTCAACTCGTTATTAGGGAAAAAGACATTTTTTCTCGGAAGGACAACTCGTTACCGAGAGAAAAACACAAATTTGAACTCGTTAATAAGAAGAAAACATGAATTCGAACTCGTTACCAAAGAAAAAACACAAATTTCTACTCGTTATAAAGGGAAAACACAAATTTCCGGCGGTGTCAACTCGTTATTAGGGAAAAAGACATTTTTTCGGAAGGACAACTCGTTACCGAGAAAAAAACAAATTTGAACTCGTTAATAAGAAGAAAACATGAATTCGAACTCGTTACCAAAGAAAAAACACAAATTTCTACTCGTTATAAAGGGAAAACACAAATTTCCGGCAATGTCAACTCGTTATTAGGGAAAAAGACATTTTTTCGGAAGGACAACTCGTTACCGAGAGAAAAACACAAATTTGAACTCGTTAATAAGAAGAAAACATGAATTCGAACTCGTTACCAAAGAAAAAACACAAATTTCTACTCATTATAAAGGGAAAACACAAATTTCCGGCGATGTCAACTCGTTATTTGGGAAAAAGACATTTTTTCGGAAGGACAACTCGTTACCAGAGAAAAACACAAATTTGAACTCGTTAATAAGAAGAAAACATGAATTCAAACTCGTTACCAAATAAAAAACACAAATTTCTACTCGTTATAAAGGGAAAACACAAATTTCCGGCGATGTCAACTCATTATTAGGGAAAAAGACATTTTTTCGGAAGGACAACTCGTTACCGAGAGAAAAACACAAATTTGAACTCGTTAATAAGAAGAAAACATGAATTCGAACTCGTTACCAAAGAAAAAACACAAATTTCTACTCGTTATAAAGGGAAAACACAAATTTCCGGCGATGTCAACTCGTTATTTGGGAAAAAGACATTTTTTTCGGAAGGACAACTCGTTACCGAGAGAAAAACACAAATTTGAACTCGTTAATAAGAAGAAAACATGAATTCAAACTCGTTACCAAATAAAAAACACAAATTTCTACTCGTTATAAAGGGAAAACACAAATTTCCGGCGATGTCAACTCGTTATTAGGGAAAAAGACATTTTTCTACGGAAGGACAACTCGTTACCGAGAGAAAAACACAAATTTGAACTCGTTAATAAGAAGAAAACATGAATTCGAACTCGTTACCAAAGAAAAAACACAAATTTCTACTCGTTATAAAGGGAAAACACAAATTTCCGGCGATGTCAACTCGTTATTCGGGAAAAATACATTTTTTTCTTGAAGGACAACTCGTCACCGAGAGAAAAACACAAATGTGAACTCGTTAATAAGTAGAAAACTTGAATTCGAACTCGTTACCAAAGAAAAAACACAAATTTCTACTTGTTATAAAGGGAAAACACAAATTTCCGGAGATGTCAACTCGTTATTAGGGAAAAATACATTTTTTTTGGAAGGACAACTCGTTACCGAGAGAAAAACACATATTTGAACTCGTTAATAAGAAGAAAACATGAATTCGAACTCGTTACCAAAGAAAAAACACAAATTTCTACTCGTTATAAAGGGAAAACACAAATTTCCGGCGATGTCAACTCGTTATTAGGGAAAAAGACATTTTTCCTTGAAGGACAACTCGTTACCGGAGAAAAACACAAATTTGAACTCGTTAATAAGAAGAAAACATGAATTTGAACTCGTTACCAAAGAAAAAACACAAATTTCTACTCGTTATAAAGGGAAAACACAAATTTCCGGCGATGTCAACTCGTTATTCGGGAAAAAGACATTTTTTTCTTGAAGGACAACTCGTTACCAGAGAAAAACACAAATTTGAACTCGTTAATAAGAAGAAAACATGAATTCGAACTCGTTACCAAAGAAAAAACACAAATTTCTACTCGTTATAAAGGGAAAACACAAATTTCCGGCAATGTCAACTCGTTATTAGGGAAAAAGACATTTTTTCTGGAAGGACAACACGTTACCAGAGAAAAACACAAATTTGAACTCGTTAATAAGAAGAAAACATGAATTCAAACTCGTTACCAAAGAAAAAACACAAATTTCTACTCATTATAAAGGGAAAACACAAATTTCCGGCGATGTCAACTCGTTATTAGGGAAAAAGACATTTTTTACGGAAGGACAACTCGTTACCGAGAGAAAAACACAAATTGAACTCGTTAATAAGAAGAAAACATGAATTCGAACTCGTTACCAAAGAAAAAACACAAAATTCTACTCGTTATAAAGGGAAAACACAAATTTCCGGCGATGTCAACTCGTTATTCGGGAAAAAGACATTTTTTCTCGAAGGACAACTCGTTACCGAGAGAAAAACACAAAATTGAACTCGTTAATAAGAAGAAAACATGAATTGAACTCGTTACCAAAGAAAAAACACAAATTTCTACTCGTTATAAAGGGAAAACACAAATTTCGGGCGATGTCAACTCGTTATTAGGGAAAAAGACATTTTTTCTGGAAGGACAACTCGTTGCCAGAGAAAAACAAATATTTGAACTCGTTAATAAGAAGAAAACATGAATTCGAACTCATTACCAAAGAAAAACACAAATTTCTACTCGTTATAATAGGAAAACTCAAATTTCCGGCGATGTCAACTCGTTATTCGAGAAAAAGACATTTTTTCTTGAAGGACAACTCGTTACCAGAGAAAAACACAAATTTGAACTCGTTAATAAGTAGAAAACATGAATTCGAACTCGTTACCAAAGAAAAAACACAAATTTCTACTTGTTATAAAGGGAAAACACAAATTTCCGGCAATGTCAACTCGTTATTAGGGAAAAATACATTTTTTCTGGAAGGACAACTCGTTACCAAGAAAAAACAAATATTTGAACTCGTTAATAAGAAGAAAACATGAATTCGAACTCATTACCAAAGAAAAACACAAATTTCTACTCGTTATAATAGGAAAACTCAAATTTCCGGCGATGTCAACTCGTTATTCGGGAAAAAGACATTTTTTCTTGAAGGACTACTCGTTACACGAGAAAAACACAAATTTGAACTCGTTAATAAGAAGAAAACATGAATTCGAACTCGTTACCATAGAAAAAACAAAAATTCCTACTCGTTATAAAGGGAAAACACAAATTTCCGGCAATGCCAACTCGTTATTAGGGAAAAAGAGATTTTTTCTGGAAAGACAACTCGTTACCAGAGAAAAACACAAATTTGAACTCGTTAATAAGAAGAAAACATGAATTCGAACTCGTTACCAAAGAAAAAACACAATTTCTACTCGTTATAAAGGGAAAACACAAATTTCCGGCGATGTCAACTCGTTATTAGTGAAAAAGACATTTTTTCTGGAAGGACAACACGTTACCAGAGAAAAACACAAATTTTAACTCGTTAATAAGAAGAAAACATGAATTCAAACTCGTTACCAAAGAAAAAACACAAATTTCTACTCATTATAAAGGGAAAACACAAATTTCCGGCGATGTCAACTCGTTAAGAGGGAAAAAGACATTTTTTCTGGAAGGACAACTCGTTACCAGAGAAAAACACCAAATTGAACTCGTTAATAAGAAGAAAACATGAATTCGAACTCGTTACCAAAGAAAAAACACAAAATTCTACTCGTTATAAAGGGAAAACAAAAATTTCCGGCGATGTCAACTCGTTATTCAGGAAAAAGACATTTTTTCTGGAAGGAAAACTCGTTACCAGAGAAAAACACAAAATTGAACTCGTTAATAAGAAGAAAACATGAATTCGAACTCGTTACCAAAGAAAAAAACACAAATTTCTACTCGTTATAAAGGGAAAACACAAATTTCCGGCGATGTCAACTCGTTATTAGGGAAAAAGACATTTTTTCTGGAAGGACAACTCATTACTAGAGAAAAACAAATATTTGAACTCGTTAATAAGAAGAAAACATGAATTCGAACTCGTTACCAAAGAAAAAAACACAAATTTCTACTCGTTATAAAGGGAAAACACAAATTTCCGGCGATGTCAACTCGTTATTCGAGAAAAAGACATTTTTTCTTGAAGGACAACCCGTTACCAGAGAAAAACACAAATTTTAACTCGTTAATAAGTAGAAAACATGAATTCGAACTCGTTACCATACAAAAAACAAAAATTCCTACTCGTTATAAAGGGAAAACACAAATTTCCGGCGATATCAACACGTTAGTAGGGAAAAATACATTTTTTCTCGAAAGACAACTCGTTACCGGAGAAAAACACAAATTTGAACTCGTTAATAAGAAGAAAACATGAATTCAAACTCGTTACCAAAGAAAAAACACAAATTTCTACTCGTTAGGAAGGGAAAACACAAATTTCCGGCGATGTCTTCTCATTATTAGGGAAAAAGGCATTTTTTCTAGAAGGACAACTCGTTACCAGAGGAAAAACACAAATTTGAACTCGTTAATAAGAAGAAAACATGAATTCGAACTCGTTACCAAAGAAACAACACAAATTTCTACTCGTTATAAGGGTAAAACACAAATTTCCGGCGATGTCAACTCGTTATTAGGGAAAAAGTCATTTTTTCTGGAAGGACAACACGTTACCAGAGAAAAACACAAATTTGAGCTCGTTAATAAGAAGAAAACATGAATTCAAACTAGTTACCAAATAAAAAACACAAATTTCTACTTGTTATAATGGGAAAAGACAAATTTCCGGCGATGTCAACTCGTTAAGAGGGAAAAAGACATTTTTTCTTGAAGGACAACTCGTTACCAGAGAAAAACAGAAAATTGAACGCGTTAAGAAGAAGAAAACAAGAATTCGAACTCGTTACCAAAGAAAAAACACAAAATTCTACTCGTTATAAAGGAAAACACAAATTTCCGGCGATGTCAACTCGTTATTCGGGAAAAAGACATTTTTTACGGAAGGACTACTCGTTACCGAGAGAAAAACACAAAATTGAACTCGTTAATAAGAAGAAAACATGAATTCGAACTCGTTACCAAAGAAAAAACACAAATTTCTACTCGTTATAAAGGGAAAACACAAATTTCCGGCGGTGTCAACTCGTTATTCGGGAAAAATACCTTTTTTCTGGAAGGACAACTCGTTACCAGAGAAAAAAACAAATTTGAACTCGTTAATAAGAAGAAAACATGAATTCATAAAGTTTTAAAGGGAAAACATGAATTCTACTTGTTATAAAGGGAAAACACAAATTTCCGGCAATGTCAACTCGTTATTAGGGAAAAAGACATTTTTTCTAGAAGGACAACTCGTTACCAGAGAAAAACACAAAATTGAACTCGTTAATAAGAAGAAAACATGAATTCGAACTCGTTACCAAAGAAAAAACACAAATTTCTACTCGTTATAAAAGGGAAAACACAAATTTCCGGCGGTGTCAACTCGTTATTCGGGAAAAAGACCTTTTTTCTGGAAGGACAACTCGTTACTAGAGAAAAAAACAAATTTGAACTCGTTAATAAGAAGAAAACATGAATTCGAACTCGTTACCAAAGAAAAAACACAAATTTCTACTTGTTATAAAGGGAAAACACAAATTTCCGCCGATGTCAACTCGTTATTAGGGGAAAAGACATTTTTTCTGGAAGGACAACTCGTTACCAGAGAAAAACACATATTTGAACTCGTTAATAAGAAGAAAACATGAATTCGAACTCGTTAACAAAGAAAATACACAAATTTCTACTCGTTATAAAAGGAAAACACAAATTTCCGGCGATGTCAACTCATTATTAGGGAAAAAGGCATTTTTTCTAGAAGGACAACTCGTTACCAGAGAAAAACACAAATTTGAACACGTTAATAAGAAGAAAACAAGAATTCGAACTCGTTACCAAAGAAAAAACACAAATTTCTACTCGTTATAAGGGGAAAACAAAAATTTCCGGCGATGTCAACTCGTTATTAGGGAAAAAGTCATTTTTTCTAGAAGGACAACACGTTACCTGAGAAAAACACAAATTTGAGCTCGCTAATAAGAAGAAACATGAATTCAAACTCGTTACCAAATAAAAAACACAAATTTCTACTCGTTATAAAGGGAAAACACAAATTTCCGGCGATGTCAACTCGTTAAGAGGGAAAAAGGCATTTTTTCTTGAAGGACAACTCGTTACCAGAGAAAAACAAAAAATTGAACGCGTTAAGAAGAAGAAAACATGAATTCGAACTCGTTACCAAAGAAAAAACAATAGAATTCTACTCGTTATAAAGGGAAAACACAAATTTCCGGCGATGTCAACTCGTTATTCGGGAAAAAGACATTTTTTCTGGAAGAACTACTATTACCCAGAGAAAAACACAAAATTGAACTCGTTAATAAGAAGAAAACATGAATTCGAACTCGTTACCAAAGAAAAAACACAAATTTCTACTCGTTATAAAGGGAAAACACAAATTTCCGGCGGTGTCAACTCGTTATTCGGGAAAAGACCTTTTTTCGGGAAGGACAACTCGTTACCAGAGAAAAAAACAAATTTGAACTCGTTAATAAGAACAAAACATGAATTCGAACTCGTTACCAAAGAAAAAACACAAATTTCTACTTGTTATAAAAGGAAAACACAAATTTCCGGCAATGTCAACTCGTTATTAGGGAAAAAGACATTTTTTCTAGAAGGACAACTCGTTACCAGAGAAAAACACAAAATTGAACTCGTTAATAAGAAGAAAACATGAATTCGAACTCGTTACCAAAGATAAAACACAAATTTCTACTCGTTATAAAGGGAAAACACAAATTTCCAACGGTGTCAACTCGTTATTCGGGAAAAAGACCTTTTTCTGGAAGGACAACTCGTTACCAGAGAAAAAAAACAAATTTGAACTCGTTAATAAGAAGAAAACATGAATTCGAACTCGTTACCAAAGAAAAAACACAAATTTCTACTTGTTATAAAGGGAAAACACAAATTTCCGCCGATGTCAACTCGTTATTAGGGAAAAAGACATTTTTTCTAGAAGGACAACTCGTTACCAGAGAAAAACACATATTTGAACTCGTTAATAAGAAGAAAACATGAATTCGAACTCGTTACCCGAGAAAAAACACAAATTTCTACTCGTTATAAAGGGAAAACACAAATTTCCGGCGATGTCAACTCGTTATTCGGAAAAAAGATATTTTTTCTTGAAGGACAACTCGTTACCAGAGATAAACACAAATTCGAACTCGTTACCATAGAATTAACAAAAATTCCTACTCGTTATAAAGGGAAAATACAAATTTCCGGCGATGCCAACTCGTTATTAGGGAAAACAAGATTTTTTCTGGAAGGACAACTCGTTACCAGAGAAAAACACAAATTTTAACTCGTTAATAAGAGGAAAACTTGAATTCAAACTCGTTAACAAAGAAAATACACAAATTTCTACTCGTTATAAAGGGAAAATACAAATTTCCGGCGATGTCAACTCGTTATTAGTGAAAAAGACATTTTTTCTGGAAGGACAACACGTTACCAGAGAAAAACACAAATTTGAACTCGTTAATAAGAAGAAAACATGAATTCAAACTCGTTACCAAAGAAAAAACACAAATTTCTACTCGTTATAAAGGGAAAACACAAATTTCCGGCGATGTCAACTCGTTAAGATGGAAAAAGACATTTTTTCTGGAAGGACAACTCGTTACCAGAGAAAAAAACAAAATTGAACTCGTTAATAAGAAGAAAACATGAATTCGAACTCGTTACCAAAGAAAAAACACAAAATTCTACTCGTTATAAAGGGAAAACACAAATTTCCGGCGATGTCAACTCGTTATTCGAGAAAAATACATTTTTTCTTGAAGGACAACACGTCACCAGAGAAAAACACAAATTTGAACTCGTTAATAAGTAGAAAACATGAATTCGAACTCGTTACCAAAGAAAAAACACAAATTTCTACTCGTTATAAGGGGAAAACAAAAATTTCCGGCGAAGTCAACTCGTTATTAGGGAAAAAGTCATTTTTTCTAGAAGGACAACACGTTACCTGAGAAAAACACAAATTTGAGCTCGCTAATAAGAAGAAACATGAATTCAAACTCGTTACCAAATAAAAAACACAAATTTCTACTCGTTATAAAGGGAAAACACAAATTTCCGGCGATGTCAACTCGTTAAGAGGGAAAAAGGCATTTTTTCTTGAAGGACAACTCGTTACCAGAGAAAAACAAAAAATTGAACGCGTTAAGAAGAAGAAAACATGAATTCGAACTCGTTACCAAAGAAAAAACACAAAATTCTACTCGTTATAAAGGGAAAACACAAATTTCCGGCGATGTCAACTCGTTATTCGGGAAAAAGACATTTTTTCTGGAAGGACTACTCATTACCAGAGAAAAACACAAAATTGAACTCGTTAATAAGAAGAAAACATGTATTCGAACTCGTTACCAAAGAAAAAACACAAATTTCTACTCGTTATAAAGGGAAAACACAAATTTCGGGCGGTGTCAACTCGTTATTCGGGAAAAGACCTTTTTTCGGGAAGGACAACTCGTTACCGAGAGAAAAAACAAATTTGAACTCGTTAATAAGAACAAAACATGAATTCGAACTCGTTACCAAAGAAAAAAAACACAAATTTCTACTTGTTATAAAAGGAAAACACAAATTTCCGGCAATGTCAACTCGTTATTAGGGAAAAAGACATTTTTTCTAGAAGGACAACTCGTTACCGAGAGAAAAACACAAAATTGAACTCGTTAATAAGAAGAAAACATGAATTCGAACTCGTTACCAAAGATAAAACACAAATTTCTACTCGTTATAAAGGGAAAACACAAATTTCCAACGGTGTCAACTCGTTATTCGGGAAAAAGACCTTTTTCTGGAAGGACAACTCGTTACCAGAGAAAAAAACAAATTTGAACTCGTTAATAAGAAGAAAACATGAATTCGAACTCGTTACCAAAGAAAAAACACAAATTTCTACTCATTATAAAGCGAAAACACAAATTTCCGGCGATGTCAACTCGTTATTTGGGAAAAAGACATTTTTTACGGAAGGACAACACGTTACCGAGAGAAAAACACAAATTTGAACTCGTTAATAAGAAGAAAACATGAATTCAAACTCGTTACCAAATAAAAAACACAAATTTCTACTCGTTATAAAGGGAAAACACAAATTTCCGGCGATGTCAACTCGTTATTAGGGAAAAAAGACATTTTTTCGGAAGGACAACTCGTTACCGAGAGAAAAACACATATTTGAACTCGTTAATAACAAGAAAACATGAATTCGAACTCGTTACCCGAGAAAAAACACAAATTTCTACTCGTTATAAAGGAAAACACAAATTTCCGGCGATGTCAACTCGTTATTCGGAAAAAAGATATTTTTCTTGAAGGACAACTCGTTACCAGAGATAAACACAAATTCGAACTCGTTACCTTAGAATTAACAAAAATTCCTACTCGTTATAAAGGGAAAATACAAATTTCCGGCGATGCCAACTCGTTATTAGGGAAAAAAAGATTTTTTCTGGAAGGACAACTCGTTACCAGAGAAAAACACAAATTTTAACTCGTTAATAAGAGGAAAACTTGAATTCAAACTCGTTAACAAAGAAAATACACAAATTTCTACTCGTTATAAAGGGAAAATACAAATTTCCGGCGATGTCAACTCGTTATTAGTGAAAAAGACATTTTTTCTGGAAGGACAACACGTTACCAGAGAAAAACACAAATTTGAACTCGTTAATAAGAAGAAAACATGAATTCAAACTCGTTACCAAAGAAAAAACACAAATTTCTACTCGTTATAAAGGGAAAACCCAAATTTCCGGTGATGTCAAATCGTTAAGATGGAAAAAGACATTTTTTCTGGAAGGACAACTCGTTACCAGAGAAAAAAACAAAATTGAACTCGTTAATAAGAAGAAAACATGAATTCGAACTCGTTACCAAAGAAAAAACACAAAATTCTACTCGTTATAAAGGGAAAACACAAATTTCCGGCGATGTCAACTCGTTATTCGAGAAAAATACATTTTTTCTTGAAGGACAACACGTCACCAGAGAAAAACACAAATTTGAACTCGTTAATAAGTAGAAAACATGAATTCGAACTCGTTACCAAAGAAAAAACACAAATTTCTACTTGTTATAAAGGGAAAACACAAATTTCCGGCGATGTCAACTCGTTATTAGGGAAAAATACATTTTTTCTGGAAGGACAACTCGTTATCAGAGAAAAACACATATTTGAACTCGTTACTAATAAGAAAACATGAATTCGAACTCGTTACCCGAGAAAAAACACAAATTTCTACTCGTTATAAAGGGAAAACACAAATTTCCGGCGATGTCAACTCGTTATTCGGGAAAAAGACATTTTTCCTTGAAGGACAACTCGTTACCAGAGAAAAACACAAATTTGAACTCGTTAATAAGAAGAAAACATGAATTTGAACTCGTTACCAAAGAAAAAACACAAATTTCTACTCGTTATAAAGGGAAAACACAAATTTCCAGCGATGTCAACTCGTTATTCGGGAAAAAGACATTTTTTCTTGAAGGACAACTCGTTACCAGAGTAAAACACAAATTTGAACTTGTTAATAAGAAGAAAACATGAATTCGAACTCGTTACCATAGAAAAAACAAAAATTCCTACTCGTTATAAAGGGAAAACACAAATTTCCGGCGACGCCAACTCGTTATTAGGGAAAAAGACATTTTTTTGGTAGGACAACTCGTTACCAGAGAAAAACACATATTTGAACTCGTTAATAAGAAGAAAACATGAATTCGAACTCGTTACCCGAGAAAAAACACAAATTTCTACTCGTTATAAAGGGAAAAAAACAAATTTCCGGCGATGTCAACTCGTTATTAGTGAAAAAGACATTTTTTCTGGAAGGACAACACGTTACCAAAGAAAAACACAAATTTGAACTCGTTAATAAGAAGAAAACATGAATTTGAACTCGTTACCAAAGAAAAAACACAAATTTCTACTCGTTATAAAGGGAAAACACAAATTTCCGGCGATGTCAACTCGTTATTCGGGAAAATGATATTTTTTCTGCAAGGACAACTCGTTACCAGAGTAAAAAACAAATTTGAACTCGTTAATAAGAGGAAAACATGAATTCGAACTCGTTACCAAAGAAAAAACACAAATTTCTACTCGTTATAAAAGGAAAACACAAATTTCCGGCGATGTCAACTCGTTATTTGGGAAAAAGACATTTTTTCTGGAAAGACAACTCGTTACCAGATTAAAAAAAATATTTGAACTCCTTAATAAGAAGAAAACATGAATTCGAACTCGTTACCAAAGAAAAAACACAAATTTCTACTCGTTATAAAGGGAAAACACAAATTTCCGGCGATGTCAACTCGTTATTCGAGAAAAAGACATTTTTTCTTGAAGGACACCTCGTTACCAGAGAAAAACACAAATTTTAACTCGTTAATAAGTAGAAAACATGAATTCGAACTCGTTACCATACAAAAAACAAAAATTCCTACTCGTTATAAAGGGAAAACACAAATTTCCGGCGATATCAACACGTTAGTAGGGAAAAATACATTTTTTTCTGGAAGGACAACTCGTTACCAGAGAAAAACACAAATTTGAACTCGTTAATAAGAAGAAAACATGAATTCAAACTCGTTACCAAAGAAAAAACACAAATTTCTACTCGTTATAAAGGGAAAACACAAATTTCCGGCGATGTCAACTCATTATTAGGGAAAAAGGCATTTTTTCTAGAAGGACAACTCGTTACCCGAGAAAAACACAAATTTGAACACGTTAATAACAAGTAAACAAGAATTCGAACTCGTTACCAAAGAAAAAACACAAATTTCTACTCGTTATAAGGGGAAAACACAAATTTCCGGCGATGTCAACTCGTTATTAGGGAAAAAGACATTTTTTCTGGAAGGACAACTCGTTACCAGAGAAAAACAAATATTTGAACTCGTTAATAAGAAGAAAACAAGAATTCGAACTCGTTAACAAAGAAAAAACACAAGTTTATACTTGTTATAAAGGAAAACACATATTTCCGGCGATGTCAACTCGTTATTAGGGAAAAAGACATTTTTTTCTGGAAGGACATCTCGTTACCAGAGAAAAACACATATTTGAACTCGTTAATAAGAAGAAAACATGAATTCGAACTCGTTACCCAAGAAAAAACACAAATTTCTACTCGTTATAAAGGGAAAACACAAATTTCCGGCGATTTCAACTCGTTATTCGGAAAAAAGATATTTTTTCTTGAAGGACACCTCGTTACCAGAGAAAAAAAAAACAAATTTGAACTCGTTAATAAGAAGAAAACATGAATTCGAACTCGTTACCCGAGAAAAAACACTAATTTCTACTCGTTATAAAGGGAAAACACAAATTTCCGGCGATGTCAACTCGTTATTAGGGAAAAAGACATTTTTTCTGGAAGGTCAACTCGTTACCAGAGAAAAACACATATTTGAACTCGTTAATAAGAAGAAAACATGAATTCGAACTCGTTAACAGAGAAAAAACACCAATTTCTACTCGTTATAAAGGGAAAACACAAATTTCCGGCGATGTCAACTCGTTATTCGGGAAAAGACATTTTTTCTTGAAGGACAACTCGTTACCGGAGAGAAAACACAAATTTGAAGTCGTTAATAAGAAGAAAACATGAATTCGAACTCGTTACCATAGAAAAAACAAAAATTCCTTCTCATTATAAAGGGAAAACACAAATTTCCGTTGATGCCAACTCGTTATTAGGGTAAAAGACATTTTTTCTGGAAGGACAACACGTTACCAGAGATAAAAACACAAATTTGAACTCGTTAATAAGAAGAAAACATGAATTCGAACTCGTTACCAAAGAAAAAACACAAATTTCTACTCGTTATAAAGGGAAAACACAAATTTCCGGCGATGTCAACTCGTTAAGAGGGAAAAAGACATTTTTTCTGGAAGGACAACTCGTTACCAGAGAAAAACACAAAATTGAACTCGTTAAGAAGAAGAAAACCTGAATTCGAACTGGTTACCAAAGAAAAAACACAAAATTCTACTCGTTATAAAGGGAAAACACAAATTTCCGGCGATGTCAACTCGTTATTCGGGAAAAAGACATTTTTTCTGGAGGACAACTCGTTACCAGAGAAAAACACAAAATTGAACTCGTTAATAAGAAGAAAACATGAATTCGAACTCGTTACCAAAGAAAAAACACAAGTTTCTACTTGTTATAAAGGGAAAACACAAATTTCTGGGCGTATTCAACTCGTTATTAGGGAAAAAGACATTTTTTCTAGATGGACAACTCGTTACCAGATAAAAACACATATTTGAACTCGTTAATAAGAAGAAAACATGAATTCGAACTCGTTACCCGAGAAAAAACACAAATTTCTACTCGTTATAAAGGGAAAACACAAATTTCCGGCGATGTCAACTCGTTATTAGGAAAAAGACATTTTTTCGGGAAGGACAACTCGTTACCGAGAGAAAAACACATATTTGAACTCGTTAATAAGAAGAAAACATGAATTCGAACTCGTTACCAAAGAAAAAACACAAATTTCCGGCGATGTCAACTCGTTATTTGGGAAAAAGACATTTTTCTGGAAGGACAACACGTTACCAGAGAAAACACAAATTTGAACTCGTTAATAAGAAGAAAACATGAATTCAAACTCGTTACCAAATAAAAAACACAAATTTCTACTCGTTATAAAGGGAAAACACAAATTTCCAACGGTGTCAACTCGTTATTCGGGAAAAAGACCTTTTTACGGAAGGACAACTCGTTACCGAGAGAAAAAAACAAATTTGAACTCGTTAATAAGAAGAAAACATGAATTCGAACTCGTTACCAAAAGAAAAAACACAAGTTTCTACTTGTTATAAAGGGAAAACACAAATTTCCGGCGATGTCAACTCGTTATTCGGGAAAAAGACATTTTTTCTTGAAGGACATCTCGTTACCAGAGAAAAACACAAAATTGAACTCGTTAATAAGAAGAAAACATGAATTCGAACTCGTTACCAAAGAAAAAACACAAGTTTCTACTTGTTATAAAGGAAAACACAAATTTCCGGCGATGTCAACTCGTTATTAGGGAAAAAGACATTTTTTCCGGAAGGAAAACTCGTTACCAGAGAAAAACACTTATTTGAACTCGTTAATAAGAAGAAAACATGAATTCGAACTCGTTACCCGAGAAAAAACACAAATTTCTACTCGTTATAAAGGGAAAACACAAATTTCCGGCGATGTCAACTCGTTATCAGGGAAAAAGACATTTTTTCTAGAAGGACAACTCGTTACCAGAGAAAAACACATATTTGAACTCGTTAATAAGAAGAAAACATGAATTCGAACTCGTTACCCGAGAAAAAACACAAATTTCTACTCGTTATAAAGGGAAAACACAAATTTCCGGCGATGTCAACTCGTTATTAGGGAAAAAGACATTTTTTCTGGAAGGACAACTCGTTACCAGAGAAAAACACATATTTGAACTCGTTAATAAGAAGAAAACATGAATTCGAACTCGTTACCCGAGAAAAAACACAAATTTCTACTCGTTATAAAGGGAAAACACAAATTTCCGGCGATGTCAACTCGTTATTAGGGAAAAAGACATTTTTTTCGGAAGGACACCTCGTTACCGAGAGAAAAACACATATTTGAACTCGTTAATAAGAAGAAAACATGAATTCGAACTCGTTACCAAAGAAAAACACAAGTTTCTACTCGTTAAAAGGGAAAACACAAATTTCCGGCGATGTCAAATCGTTATTAGGGAAATTTACATTTTTTCTGGAAGGACAACTCGTTACCAGAGAAAAACACATATTTGAACTCGTTAAACACAAATTTCTACTCGTTATAAAGGGTAAACACAAATTTCCGGTGATGTCAACTCGTTATTCGGGAAAAGACATTTTTTTCTTGAAGGACAACTCGTTACCGGAGAGAAAAACACAAATTTGAAGTCGTTAATAAGAAGAAAACATGAATTCGAACTCGTTACCATAGAAAAAACAAAAATTCCTTCTCGTTATAAAGGGAAAACACAAATTTACGTTGATGCCAACTCGTTATTAGGGAAAAAGACATTTTTTCTGGAAGGACAACACGTTACCAGAGAAAAAAAACACAAATTTGAACTCGTTAATAAGAAGAAAACATGAATTCGAACTCGTTACCAAAGAAAAAACACAAATTTCTACTCGTTATAAAGGGAAAACACAAATTTCCGGCGATGTCAACTCGTTAAGAGGGAAAAAGACATTTTTTCTGGAAGGACAACTCGTTACCAGAGAAAAACACAAAATTGAACTCGTTAAGAAGAAGAAAACCTGAATTCGAACTCGTTACCAAAGAAAAAACACAAAATTCTACTCGTTATAAAGGGAAAACACAAATTTCCGGCGATGTCAACTCGTTATATAAGGAAAAAGACATTTTTTCTGGAGGACAACTCGTTACCAGAGAAAAACACAAAATTGAACTCGTTAATAAGAAGAAAACATGAATTCGAACTCGTTACCAAAGAAAAAACACAAGTTTCTACTTGTTATAAAGGGAAAACAAAAATTTACGGCGATGTCAACTCGTTATTAGGGAAAAAGACATTTCTTCTGGAAGGAAAATTCGTTACCAGATAAAAACACATATTTGAACTCGTTAATAAGAAGAAAACATGAATTCGAACTCGTTACCCGAGAAAAAACACAAATTTCTACTCGTTATAAAGGGAAAACACAAATTTCCGGCGATGTCAACTCGTTATTAGGGAAAAAGACATTTTATATCTGGAAGGACAACTCGTTACCGAGAGAAAAACACATATTTGAACTCGTTAATAAGAAGAAAACATGAATTCGAACTCGTTACCCGAGAAAAAACACAAATTTCTACTTGTTATAAAGGGAAAACACAAATTTCCGGCGATGTCAACTCGTTATTCGTAGGAAAAAGACATTTTTTCTTGAAGGACAATTCGTTACCGAGATAAAAACACATATTTGAACTCGTTAATAAGAAGAAAACATGAATTTGAACTCGTTACCCGAGAAAAAAACACAAATTTACTACTCGTTATAAAGGGAAAACACAAATTTCCGGCGATGTCAACTCGTTATTAGGGAAAAAGACATTTTTCTCTGAAGGACAACTCGTTACCGAGAGAAAAACACATATTTCAACTTGTTAATAAGAAGAAAACATGAATTCGAACTCGTTACCCGAGAAAAAACACAAATTTCTACTCGTTATAAAGGGAAAACACAAATTTCCGGCGATGTCAACTCGTTATTCGGAAAAAGACATTTTTTCTTGAAGGACAACTCGTTACCGAGAGAAAAACACCTATTTGAACTCGTTAATAAGAAGAAAACATGAATTCGAACTCGTTACCAAAGAAAAAACACAAGTTTCTACTTGTTATAAAGGGAAAACACAAATTTCCGGCGATGTCAACTCGTTATACGGAAAAAGACAATTTTTTCTTGAAGGACACCTCGTTACCGAGAGAAAAAAACAAATTTGAACTCGTTAATAAGAAGAAAACATGAATTCGAACTCGTTACCAAAGAAAAAACACAAGTTTCTACTTGTTAAAAAGGGAAAACACAAATATCCGGCGATGTCAAATCGTTATTAGGGAAAATTTACATTTTTTCTAGAAGGACAACTCGTTACCGAGTAAAACACATATTTGAACTCGTTAATAAGAAGAAAACATGAATTCAAACTCGTTACCCGAGAAAAAACACAAATTTCTACTCGTTATAAAGGGAAAACACAAATTTCCGGCGATGTCAACTCGTTATTAGGGAAAAGACATTTTTTTTTACTGGAAGGACAACACGTTACCGGAGAAAAACACATATTTGAACTCGTTAATAAGAAGAAAACATGAATTCAAACTCGTTACCAAAGAAAAAACACAAATTTCTACTCGTTATAAAGGGAAAACACAAATTTCCGGCGATGTCAACTCGTTAAGAGGGAAAAAGACATTTTTTACGGAAGGACAACTCGTTACCGAGAGAAAAACACAAAATTGAACTCGTTAATAAGAAGAAAACATGAATTCGAACTCGTTACCAAAGAAAAAACACAAAATTCTACTAGTTATAAAGGGAAAACACAAATTTCCGGCAATGTCAACTCGTTATTCGGGAAAAAGACATTTTTACGGAAGGGACAACTCGTTACCAGAAGAAAAACACAAATTTGAACTCGTTAATAAGAAGAAAACATGAATTCAAACTCGTTACCAAATAAAAAACACAAATTTCTACTCGTTATAAAGGGAAAACACAAATTTCCGGCGATGTCAACTCGTTAAGAGGGAAAAAGACATTTTTTCTGGAAGGACAACTCATTACCAAAGAAAAACACAAAATTGAACTCGTTAATAAGAAGAAAACATAAATTCGAACTCGTTACCAAAGAAAAAAATACAAATTTCTACTCGTTATAAAGGGAAAACACAAATTTCCGGTGATGTCAACTCGTTATTCGGGAAAAAGACATTTTTTCTTGAAGGACAACTCGTTACCAGAGAAAAACACAAATTTGAAGTCGTTAATAAGAAGAAAACATGAATTCGAACTCGTTACCATAGAAAAAACAAAAATTCCTTCTCGTTATAAATGGGAAAACACAAATTTATGTTGATGCCAACTCGTTATTAGGGAAAAAGACATTTTTTCTGGAAGGACAACACGTTACCAGAGAAAAAAAAAAAAACACAAATTTGAACTCGTTAATAAGAAGAAAACATGAATTCGAACTCGTTACCAAAGAATAAACACAAATTTCTACTCGTTATAAAGGAAAACACAAATTTCCGGCGATGTCAACTCGTTAAGAGGAAAAAGACATTTTTTCTTGGAAGGACAACTCGTTACCGAGAGAAAAACACAAAATTGAACTCGTTAAGAAGAAGAAAACCTGAATTCGAACTCGTTACCAAAGAAAAAACACAAAATTCTACTCGTTATAAAGGGAAAACACAAATTTTCGGCGATGTCAACTCGTTATATAAGGAAAAAGACATTTTTACGGAGGACAACTCGTTACCGAGAGAAAAACACAAAAATTGAACTCGTTAATAAGAAGAAAACATGAATTCGAACTCGTTACCAAAGAAAAAACACAAGTTTCTACTTGTTATAAAGGGAAAACACAAATTTACGGCGATGTCAACTCGTTATTAGGGAAAAAGACATTTCTTCTGGAAGGAAAATTCGTTACCAGATAAAAACACATATTTGAACTCGTTAATAAGAAGAAAACATGAATTTGAACTCGTTACCCGAGAAAAAACACAAATTTCTACTCGTTATAAAGGAAAACACAAATTTCCGGCGATGTCAACTCGTTATTCGGAAAAAGACATTTTTCTTGAAGGACAACTCGTTACCGAGAGAAAAACACCTATTTGAACTCGTTAATAAGAAGAAAACATGAATTCGAACTCGTTACCAAAGAAAAAACACAAGTTTCTACTTGTTATAAAGGGAAAACACAAATTTCCGGCGATGTCAACTCGTTATTAGGGAAAAAGACATTTTTTCTAGAAGGACAACACGTTACCAGAGAAAAACACATATTTGAACTCGTTAATAAGAAGAAAACATGAATTCAAACTCGTTACCCGAGAAAAAACACAAATTTCTACTCGTTGTAAAGGGAAAACACAAATTTCCGGCGATGTCAACTCGTTATTAGGGAAAAAGACATTTTTTTTTACGGAAGGACAACACGTTACCGAGAGAAAAACACATATTTGAACTTGTTAATAAGAAGAAAACATGAATTCAAACTCGTTACCAAAGAGAAAACACAAATTTCTACTCGTTATAAAGGGAAAACACAAATTTCCGGCGATGTCAACTCGTTAAGAGGGAAAAAGACAATTTTTCTACGGAAGGACAACTCGTTACCGAGAGAAAAACACAAAATTGAACTCGTTAATAAGAAGAAAACATGAATTCGAACTCGTTACCAAAGAAAAAACACAAAATTCTACTAGTTATAAAGGGAAAACACAAATTTCCGGCAATGTCAACTCGTTATTCGGGAAAAAGACATTTTTTCTGGAAGGACAACTCGTTACCAAAGAAAAACACAAATTTGAACTCGTTAATAAGAAGAAAACATGAATTCAAACTCGTTACCAAATAAAAAACACAAATTTCTACTCGTTATAAAGGGAAAACACAAATTTCCGGCGATGTCAACTCGTTAAGAGGGAAAAAGACATTTTTTCTGGAAGGACAACTCATTACCAGAGAAGAACAAAAAATTGAACTCGTTAATAAGAAGCGAACTCGTTACCAAAGAAAAAAATACAAATTTCTACTCGTTATAAAAGGAAAACACAAATTTCCGGCGATGTCAACTCGTTATTCGGGAAAATGACATTTTTTTCTGGAAGGACAACTCGTTATCAGAGTAAAAAACAAATTTGAACTCGTTAATAAGAAGAAAACATGAATTCGAACTCGTTACCAAAGAAAAAACATAAGTTTCTACTTGTTATAAAGGGAAAACACAAATTTCCGGCGATGTCAAATCGTTATTAGGGAAATTTACATTTTTTCTGGAAGGACAACTCATTACCAGAGAAAAACACATATTTGAACTCGTTAATAAGAAGAAAACATGAATTCGAACTCGTTACCCGATAAAAAACACAAATTTCTACTCGTTATAAAGGGAAAACACAAATTTCCGGCGATGTCAACTCGTTATTAAGGAAAAAGACATTTTTTACGGAAGGACACCACGTTACCGAGAGAAAAACACATATTTGAACTCGTTAATAAGAAGAAAACATGAATTCAAACTCGTTACCAAAGAAAAAACACAAATTTCTACTCGTTATAAAGGGGAAAACACAAATTTCCGGCGATGTCAACTCGTTAAGAGGGAAAAAGACATTTTTTAAATTTGGAAGGACAACTTCGTTACCGAGAGAAAAACACAAAATTGAACTCGTTAATAAGAAGAAAACATGAATTCGAACTCGTTACCAAAGAAAAAACACAAAATTCTACTCGTTATAAAAGGGAAAACACAAATTTCCGGCAATGTCAACTCGTTATTCGGGAAAAAGACATTTTTTCTGGAAGGACAACTCGTTACAAGAGAAAAACACAAATTTGAACTCGTTAATAAGAAGAAAACATGAATTCAAACTCGTTACCAAAGAAAAAACACAAATTTCTACTCGTTATAAGGGAAAACACAAATTTCCGGCGATGTCAACTCGTTAAGAGGGAAAAAGACATTTTTTCTAGAAGGATAACTCGTTACCAGAGAAAAACAAAAAATTGAACTCGTTAATAAGAAGAAAACATGAATTCGAACTCGTTACCAAAGAAAAAACACAAATTTCTACTCGTTATAAAGGGAAAACACAAATTTCCGGCGATGTCAACTCGTTATTCGGGAAAATGACATTTTTTCTGGAAGGACAACTCGTTACCAGAGTAAAAAACAAATTTGAACTCGTTAATAAGAAGAAAACATGAATTCGAACTCGTTACCAAAGAAAGAACACAAGTTTCTACTTGTTAAAAAGGGAAAACACAAATTTCCGTCGATGCCAAGTCGTTATTAGGGAAAAAGACATTTTTTCTGGAAGGACAACTCGTTACCAGAGAAAAAAAACACAAATTTGAACTCGTTAATAAGAAGAAAACGTGAATTCGAACTCGTTACCAAAGAAAAAATACAAATTTCTACTCGTTATAAAGGGAAAACACAAATTTCCGGCGATGTCAACTCGTTAAGAGGGAAAAAGACAATTTTTCTGGAAGGACAACTCGTTACCAGAGAAAAAAACAATATTGAACTCGTTAAGAAGAAGAAAACATGAATTCGAACTCGTTACCCGAGAAAAAACACAAATTTCTACTCGTTATAAAGGGAAACACAAATTTCCGGCGATGTCAACTCGTTATTCGGAAAAAAGACATTTTTTCTTGAAGGACAACTCGTTACCAGAGAAAAACACCAATTTGAACAAGTTAATAAGAAGAAAACATGAATTCGAACTCGTTACCAAAGAAAAAACACAAGTTTTTACTTGTTATAAAGAGAAAACACAAATTTCCGGCGATGTCAACTCGTTATTAGGGAAAAAGACATTTTTTCTAGCAAGGACAACTCGTTACCGGAGAAAAACACATATATTTGAACTCGTTAATAAGAAGAAACATGAATTCGAACTCGTTACCCGAGAAAAAACACAAATTTCTACTCGTTATAAAGGGAAAACACAAATGTCCGGCGATGTCAACTCATTATTAGGGAAAAGACATTTTTTTTACGGGAAGGACAACACGTTACCGAAGAGAAAAACACATATTTGAACTCGTTAATAAGAAGAAAACATTAATTCAAACTCGTTACGAAAGAAAAAACACAAATTTCTACTCGTTATAAAGGGAAAAACACAAATTTCCGGTGATGTCAACTCGTTATTCGGAAAAGAGATTTTTAGGAAGGACAACTCATTACCGAGAGAAAAACACAAATTTGAACTGGTTAACAAGAAGAAAACATGAATTCGAACTCGTTACCATAGAAAAAACACAAGTTTCTACCTAGATTTATAAAGGGAAAACGCAAATATCACGGCGATGTCAACTCGTTATTCTGGGAAAAATACATTTTTTTTTGGAGACGACGAAGTTTCGTTACGAGAGAAAAACACGTATTTGAACTCGTTAATAAGAAGAAAACATGAATTCGAACTTCGTTACAAAAGAAAAAACACAAGTTTCTACTTGGTTATAAAGGGAAAACATAAATTTCCGGCGATGTCAACCTAGTTATTAGGGAAAAAGACATTTTTTTTAAGGAAAGACAACTCGTTACCGAGAGAAAAACACTTATTTGAACTCGTTGATAAGAATAAAACATGAATTCGAACTCGTTACCCGAGAAAAAACACAAATTTCTACTTTCATTATATAAGGGAAAACACAAATTTCCGGTGATGTCGGCTCGTTATTAGGGAAAAAGACATTTTTTAAATAAGGACAACACGTTACCGAGGAGAAAAACACATATTTGAACTCGTTAATAAAAAGAAAACATGAATTAGAACTCATTGCCCGAGAAAAAAACACAAATTTCTACTTTCGTTATAAAGGGGAAAACACAAATTTCCGGCGATGTCATCTAGTTATTAGGGAAAAAGACATTTTTTTTTGGGAAGGACAACACGTTACCGAGAGAAAAACACATAATTTGAACTCGTTAATAAGATGAAAACATGAATTCAAACTCGTTACCCGAGAGAAAAACACAAATTTCTACACTCGTTATAAAGGGAAAACACAAATTTCCGGTAATGTCGACTCGTTATTAGGGAAAAAGACATTTTTCTTGGAAGGACAACTCGTTACCGTTTTAAAAATTCGATATTTGCAACTCGCCTTATTATTAATCAAACATAAATTCGAACTCGTTACCCGAGAAAAAACTACAAATTTCCCCTCGTTACAAATTGCGAATACACAAATTTCCGTTAAGAATGTCAACTCGTTATTGAAGATATAGCATCGTCATTATTTGGAATCGAGATATCTGCTACAGGGAGAAAAACACAAATTTGAACTCGTTAAAAAGAAGAAAACATGAATTCGAACTCATTACCAAAGAAAAAACACAAATTTCTACTCGTTATAAAGGGAAAACGCAAATTTCCCTCGATGTCAACTCGTTATTCGGAAAAAGACATTTTTGCTTGAAGGACAACTCGTTACGGTGAAAAACTCTTAATTTGAACTCGTTAATAAGAAGAAAACATGAATTGAACTCGTTACCAAAGAAAAACACAAATTTCTACTTTCGTTACAAGGGGAAAACACAAATTTCCGGCGATGTCAACTCGTTATTGGAAAAAGACATTTTTTCAACGGAAGGACAACTCGTTACAAGAGAGAAAAACACAAATTTGAACTCGTTAATAAGAAGAAAACATGAATTCGAACTCGTTACCAAAGAAAAAACACAAATTTCTACTCGTTATAAAGGGAAAACACAAATTTCCGGCGATGTCAACTCGTTATTAGGGAAAAAGACATTTTTTTCTAGAAGGACAACTCGTTACCGAGAGAAAAACACAAATTTGAACTCGTTAATAAGAAGAAAACATGAATTCGAACTCGTTACCAAAGAAAAAACACAAATTTCTACTCGTTATAAAGGGAAAACACAAATTTCCGCGATGTCAACTCGTTATTCGGGAAAAAACATTTTTTACGGAAGGACAACTCGTTACCGAGAGAAAAACACAAATTTGAACTCGTTAATAAGAAGAAAACATGAATTCGAACTCGTTACCAAAGAAAAAACACAAATTTCTACTCGTTATAAAGGGAAAACACAAATTTCCGGCGATGTCAACTCGTTATTAGGGAAAAAGACATTTTTTCTTCAAAGGACAACTCGTTACCGAGAGAAAAACACAAATTTGAACTCGTTAATAAGAAGAAAACATGAATTCGAACTCGTTACCAAAGAAAAAACACAAATTTCTACTCGTTATAAAGGGAAAACACAAATTTCCGGCGATGTCAACTCGTTATTCGGAAAAAAGACATTTTTTCTTGAAGGACAACTCGTTACCAGAGAAAAACACAAATTTGAACTCGTTAATAAGAAGAAAACATGAATTCGAACTCGTTACCAAAGAAAAAACACAAATTTCTACTCGTTATAAAGGGAAAACACAAATTTCCGGCGATGTCAACTCGTTATTAGGGAAAAAGACATTTTTTCGGAAGGACAACTCGTTACCGAGAGAAAAACACAAATTTGAACTCGTTAATAAGAAGAAAACATGAATTCGAACTCGTTACCAAAGAAAAAACACAAATTTCTACTCGTTATAAAGGGAAAACACAAATTTCCGGCGATGTCAACTCGTTATTAGGGAAAAAGACATTTTTTTCGGAAGGACAACTCGTTACCGAGAGAAAAACACAATTTGAACTCGTTAATAAGAAGAAAACATGAATTCGAACTCGTTACCAAAGAAAAAACACAAATTTCTACTCGTTATAAAGGGAAAACACAAATTTCCGGCGATGTCAACTCGTTATTAGGGAAAAAAGACATTTTTCTACGGAAGGACAACTCGTTACCGAGAGAAAAACACAAATTTGAACTCGTTAATAAGAAGAAAACATGAATTCGAACTCGTTACCAAAGAAAAAACACAAATTTCTACTCGTTATAAAGGGAAAACACAAATTTCCGGCGATGTCAACTCGTTATTCGGGAAAAAACATTTTTTCGGAAGGACAACTCGTTACCGAGAAAAACACAAATTTGAACTCGTTAATAAGAAGAAAACATGAATTCGAACTCGTTACCAAAGAAAAAACACAAATTTCTACTCGTTATAAAGGGAAAACACAAATTTCCGGCGATGTCAACTCGTTATTAGGGAAAAAGACATTTTTTTCTAGAAGGACAACTCGTTACCAGAGAAAAACACAAATTTGAACTCGTTAATAAGAAGAAAACATGAATTCGAACTCGTTACCAAAGAAAAAACACAAATTTCTACTCGTTATAAAGGGAAAACACAAATTTCCGGCGATGTCAACTCGTTATTAGGGAAAAAGACATTTTTTTCGGAAGGACAACTCGTTACCGAGAAAAACAAAATTTGAACTCGTTAATAAGAAGAAAACATGAATTCGAACTCGTTACCAAAGAAAAAACACAAATTTCTACTCGTTATAAAGGGAAAACACAAATTTCCGGCGATGTCAACTCGTTATTCGGGAAAAAGACATTTTTTCTTGAAGGACAACTCGTTACCAGAGAAAAACACAAATTTGAACTCGTTAATAAGAAGAAAACATGAATTCGAACTCGTTACCAAAGAAAAAACACAAATTTCTACTCGTTATAAAGGGAAAACACAAATTTCCGGCGATGTCAACTCGTTATTAGGGAAAAAGACATTTTTTCTGGAAGGACAACTCGTTACCGAGAGAAAAACACAAATTTGAACTCGTTAATAAGAAGAAAACATGAATTCGAACTCGTTACCAAAGAAAAAACACAAATTTCTACTCGTTATAAAGGGAAAACACAAATTTCCGGCGATGTCAACTCGTTATTAGGGAAAAAGACATTTTTTTTCGGAAGGACAACTCGTTACCGAGAAAAAACACAAATTTGAACTCGTTAATAAGAAGAAAACATGAATTCGAACTCGTTACCAAAGAAAAAACACAAATTTCTACTCGTTATAAAGGGAAAACACAAATTTCCGGCGATGTCAACTCGTTATTAGGGAAAAAGACATTTTTTACGGAAGGACAACTCGTTACCGAGAGAAAAACACAAATTTGAACTCGTTAATAAGAAGAAAACATGAATTCGAACTCGTTACCAAAGAAAAAACACAAATTTCTACTCGTTATAAAGGGAAAACACAAATTTCCGGCGATGTCAACTCGTTATTAGGGAAAAAGACATTTTTTACGGAAGGACAACTCGTTACCGAGAGAAAAACACAAAATTGAACTCGTTAATAAGAAGAAAACATGAATTCGAACTCGTTACCAAAGAAAAAACACAAATTTCTACTCGTTATAAAGGGAAAACACAAATTTCCGGCGATGTCAACTCGTTATTAGGGAAAAAGACATTTTTCGGAAGGACAACTCGTTACCGAGAAAAAACAAATTTGAACTCGTTAATAAGAAGAAAACATGAATTCGAACTCGTTACCAAAGAAAAAACACAAATTTCTACTCGTTATAAAGGGAAAACACAAATTTCCGGCGATGTCAACTCGTTATTAGGGAAAAAGACATTTTTTACGGAAGGACAACTCGTTACCGAGAGAAAAACACAAATTTGAACTCGTTAATAAGAAGAAAACATGAATTCGAACTCGTTACCAAAGAAAAAACACAAATTTCTACTCGTTATAAAGGGAAAACACAAATTTCCGGCGATGTCAACTCGTTATTAGGGAAAAAGACATTTTTTCTGAAGGACAACTCGTTACCGAGAGAAAAACACAAATTTGAACTCGTTAATAAGAAGAAAACATGAATTCGAACTCGTTACCAAAGAAAAAACACAAATTTCTACTCGTTATAAAGGGAAAACACAAATTTCCGGCGATGTCAACTCGTTATTAGGGAAAAAGACATTTTTTTTACGGAAGGACAACTCGTTACCGAGAGAAAAACACAAATTTGAACTCGTTAATAAGAAGAAAACATGAATTCGAACTCGTTACCAAAGAAAAAACACAAATTTCTACTCGTTATAAAGGGAAAACACAAATTTCCGGCGATGTCAACTCGTTATTAGGGAAAAAGACATTTTTCTGGAAGGACAACTCGTTACAAGAGAAAAACACAAATTTGAACTCGTTAATAAGAAGAAAACATGAATTCGAACTCGTTACCAAAGAAAAAACACAAATTTCTACTCGTTATAAAGGGAAAACACAAATTTCCGGCGATGTCAACTCGTTATTAGGGAAAAAGACATTTTTTCTGGAAGGACAACTCGTTACCAGAGAAAAACACAAATTTGAACTCGTTAATAAGAAGAAAACATGAATTCGAACTCGTTACCAAAGAAAAAACACAAATTTCTACTCGTTATAAAGGGAAAACACAAATTTCCGGCGATGTCAACTCGTTATTAGGGAAAAAGACATTTTTTCTGGAAGGACAACTCGTTACCGAGAGAAAAACACAAATTTGAACTCGTTAATAAGAAGAAAACATGAATTCGAACTCGTTACCAAAGAAAAAACACAAATTTCTACTCGTTATAAAGGGAAAACACAAATTTCCGGCGATGTCAACTCGTTATTAGGGAAAAAGACATTTTTTTCGGAAGGACAACTCGTTACCGAGAGAAAAACACAAATTTGAACTCGTTAATAAGAAGAAAACATGAATTCGAACTCGTTACCAAAGAAAAAACACAAATTTCTACTCGTTATAAAGGGAAAACACAAATTTCCGGCGATGTCAACTCGTTATTCGGGAAAAAGACATTTTTTCTTGAAGGACAACTCGTTACCGAGAGAAAAACACAAATTTGAACTCGTTAATAAGAAGAAAACATGAATTCGAACTCGTTACCAAAGAAAAAACACAAATTTCTACTCGTTATAAAGGGAAAACACAAATTTCCGGCGATGTCAACTCGTTATTAGGGAAAAAGACATTTTTTACGGAAGGACAACTCGTTACCGAGAGAAAAACACAAATTTGAACTCGTTAATAAGAAGAAAACATGAATTCGAACTCGTTACCAAAGAAAAAACACAAATTTCTACTCGTTATAAAGGGAAAACACAAATTTCCGGCGATGTCAACTCGTTATTAGGGAAAAAGACATTTTTTACGGAAGGACAACTCGTTACCGAGAGAAAAACACAAATTTGAACTCGTTAATAAGAAGAAAACATGAATTCGAACTCGTTACCAAAGAAAAAACACAAATTTCTACTCGTTATAAAGGAAAACACAAATTTCCGGCGATGTCAACTCGTTATTAGGGAAAAAGACATTTTTTCGGAAGGACAACTCGTTACCGAGAGAAAAACACAAATTTGAACTCGTTAATAAGAAGAAAACATGAATTCGAACTCGTTACCAAAGAAAAAACACAAATTTCTACTCGTTATAAAGGGAAAACACAAATTTCCGGCGATGTCAACTCGTTATTAGGGGAAAAAGACATTTTTTCTACGGAAGGACAACTCGTTACCGAGAAAAACACAAATTTGAACTCGTTAATAAGAAGAAAACATGAATTCGAACTCGTTACCAAAGAAAAAACACAAATTTCTACTCGTTATAAAGGGAAAACACAAATTTCCGGCGATGTCAACTCGTTATTAGGGAAAAAGACATTTTT